>CM068832.1:72321965-72531965 GCA_028554795.2 Sinohyriopsis cumingii | reverse complement strand
TGGTGTGTGTGTGTGTGTGTGTGTGTGTGGTTTGGATTTTTAACGTAGTTTAAACAATTTTCCAGTCATATCGCTACTATGTCTGCAGTGTGATAGTTTATAGTGATGTATAGCACTGGGGCAGGGCCGGCGCTACCATATAGGCAAACTAGGCAGCCGCCTTGGGCGCTGATTTCATGGTGGGGGTGGGGCGCATTTTTTAATTTTTTTTTATTGTTTATAAATTTGGAAATTAAAATTTTCCTGGGTGGGGGGCGCCAGAGTCTAACCTTGCCTAGGACGCCAGATAGTCTGGCCTGGTCTGGCGCCGGCCCTGCACTGGGGCATCATGCCGCAGAGATGTAGCACGCTTTCCCACCCAGTCACATTATCCTGAGACCAGGCCGACCAGTCCTAACACTAACCTCTTAATGCTGAGCGCCTAGCGAAGCAGCCTGTTAGTACCATTTTAGTAAGTCTTTGATATGACTCGGCCGGGTACCCACGACCCACGAACCCACGACATCACGCATCCGAGGCAGACGCTCTAACCACTAGGCCACCGGAGCGGTCTATTTACCGGTTGAAAACTGTTACTTTGTCTAAAGGTTTACTGTGGTCGTACAGATGAACAAAGGGATCGATGAATTAAAATGGCGTATACGGATATAATTCTTTAAAATCAAAGCAAAGTTTATATTATATTTATCTCCTTTTCATTCTTGTTTTGATTACATCCATCGTTTCTACTTTCCTATAAAAGGAAGACATGAGTGTCAATTATTTCATCTATATTATTCTGTTTCTGTCTCGATCAAATTTGTATGTTGTTCTACTTTTGAACTCTTCGTTTGTAACCATTTGCAAAATGTAGTTCAAATCATTGCGTCATCAGACAAATCCTTGCTCTTAATCAATCCACATATTTTGCTAACATTCAACGAAAAAATCTGGCTGAACGCACATGATATCTGACGCAGAGAAAATGGCAGTGTTAGCTAATAACGTTGTATAGAGGACATTTACTAGTCCTTATCAATGAAAGAAAATGCAGCCTTGAAATGATAAATGCTGATTTCCTATTATTTATTACTTATATCGTAGGGGCCCCGAGTGGCCGAGTGGTCTAAAGCGCTCTTCGTTACGGATCACTGCCATCTCACCTCTGTCTGCGGCGGTTCGAGTCTAAGATTCAGCCAATGTGGGCATGTGAGAAAGCTTGCCAGTAGCTTCTCGTGGGTCGGTGGTTCTTTCCGGGGTTTTCCGGGTTCTTCCTCCACCATTAATACTGGCCGCCATGTATAGCCTATCGTGCTGAAAAATGGCGTTAAACCCCACAACAACAACAACAACTTATATCGTATTTATGTGGTTTCCGTTTTTAATGATGCTGTGCGCATGCTCTGATCCTAATGCATATCGCAGCATTTGTAAGATTTATCTTTACATTAAGTTTGTGAACCGAGAAGCTATACATTCAATGGTCGAGAGGCGTTTACTAGAGTATAGCAGGATAAAATTTCATTAGCTTGAGAAACTTGAATAGCGACAAAAGAGGTAAGACAATTAGAAAGAGGCAACCTTCAAAAATCAAACAAAAGAGATAATTGTCTATTGAATTATATTTTGCAGACAAATTGTGGAGACATTCTCATAGCTCTGAACCCGTGTAAGGATTTGCCGATATTTGGAGAAAATGTAAGTAGGAGTACAGACTAGTCAAAGAGCTTAAATCTTTTGCTTTCTATATAAAATGTGTACATTTTATCTTCATGATTAACGGACAAAAATATATGAAAATGTAATGAAATGGAAACTTTGGAAATAAACAAGAATCAATGCGAGGAAAAGAGTAAAATGGAATTATTTATCAATATTAATTAATATGATTAACGATACATGTTGAAATTCAACCTTATACATTTACTGGTCTATTTAAAAAAATTTTTTTTACCTGGTTACATATGGTGGGATTGTATTGATATTCATGATGTTAATACATTACTGGAACCAAAAGATGTAAATTAGGACACTATAGACAGTGGTCCGCCACTAAAAAACTAATCACAATAGTACCACCATGTTATAACAATACTAAGGTCTTGGGCACTATTATAACATGGGTCATATCCATAGATCCTATTATAATGTCGATCATTGTCGTGGATACTAGTATACAGTCGGACATTGTCATGGATACTAGTAAACAGTCGGACATTGCCATGGACACTATTCTACCGTCGGCCAAGATCGTATATCCTATTATAACGTGGGACTTCGTCATGGATACTATTATAACGTAAAACATGACCATAGATCATATTATACGTGGAACATTGCCATCGATCCTAATATAACGCTGGATATGTTCATATATCCCATCATAACGTGGGACATAAACACATAATATATTAATTCGTGGTACATGGTAATGACTCCTGTTAAAACTAGGGACATATTCGCAAATCCGATTTTAACGTGGGACATGGTCACAGGTACAATAACATTGATATGGTCACATCTACCATTATAACGAGGACATGGCCACATCTACCATTATAACGAGGACATGGTCACATCTACCATTATAACGAGGACATGGCCATATATACCATTATAACGTGAACATGGCCATATATACTATTATAACGTGGACATGGCAATATAAGTAGTGAAGGGGGGCACTTTACGGTCAATGGGAATTAGCATTACAAGACCCCTTGGGCAAGATTACCGTCAAGGGAAAATTAACATGGAGAAAAATCGTGGGTAAGATTACCGTCAAGGGAAATTAACATGGAGAAAGAAAAAATCGTGGGGCACTTTAGCGTCAAAGGAAATTAAACAGGGTGGGCCTTTATAGCGTCAAGGGCTTTTACTAAAGTGGGCCTTTATAGCGTCAAGGGAAATTGAACATGGGATTTTTATATATTTGTTTAAAAAAAGGGGTAGGCAATTCAAAGACTATCTCTTTTCGAGAAATATGGCTGGCCCTGAAAAGGGCCTTTGGGTTTATGTTAATGTATTCATAAACATAAATGGCACCGCATTGGTCTTCTTCTTCTCCTTAGGCTGCGTCTTACTGTTGGTCCGTACATCAGCACTCTTTTCAGGCATCCTTGTCTTTCGACGTAGATCCTACGTATCCACAGGCTGGTGTTTGTCCTGTGGACAACGGTCCACTTCGATCGGACATACATGAGCAAGTCTGTCCGAAACATCATGGAAGACACAAGGGTGGATGACTCAACTGTAGTCCACATCTTGAAGCGACGAGAACAGGTGAATCAATGCATTGAACGGCGCTTATTTATAGGGACAGGAAGGATTGAAACGGATTGAGTTCATTCACCAATCCGAACACGCGTTACAGAATTCAGTCAGCCCGCATCCAATCCGAAGAGAGCAGTCTGTGACGTCACGTAGTCAATATAGATTCGCTAGCGCTTGTGTGCAGTCAATCTATGCGACAGTGATTCAACATGACGGAAACTCAGAAAACGATCCATTGGGGTGCACCAGCAGGGGAGACTGCCCAAGGGAACTCGGACTTACTTTCAGAAGAAGTGAATTGGGATTTTGTGGATTTTCTCTCCTCGCAAGAATTTGTTCCGGAACCTTCGTTACCTTCTTCATTACCGCAAGTGGAGAATTTTAGACAGAGACAGAAAGAAGAATTGGAGAAATTTATGCAACGACAAAAGGAAGCGGAACAAGCTTTTCTCCTACAGCAACAGCAACAAGAAGAAGAGGTAAGAAAAAAACAACAGCAACAACAGCAAGAAGAAGTAGCAGCAAAGAAACAAGAGGGTGAAAATCAAACGGCCACGGTACTGTTGGACATTTTAGCGGAGTTAAGAAGTCTGAAACAAATGTATCAGACTTCTTTATCACGACCGAAGAGAATACGACCTTCCCGAGCTAAACACGTCAACCCTGTGACTAAGCCTACCGTACCACCCTTAGTGATTTCAACCCAATCATTATCATCATCAACATTACGCAGTCCAGAAGTAGGCCTTGGCCGTGGCAAAGGCATAAGGCAGTTAAAGTTGATTGCTTAAACTCACCCCTTCACCATGAAGAAAAAAAGGCCCTTTTCAGGGCCACCCACATTTCTCGAAAAGAAATACAATTTCAATTTGCCAATAACTCAAAAAACCCCACCCATTTTACCCTTATAGTACGTGTCTGTGTATGAGTGCGTGAGTGTAGCTTCTTATTTTAAAATCATAACTCAAAGACACTTACCTTATATCATTCATTTATTCTTTTCTCCATTTTTTACAATTCAATTCACAATTCACAACACAACACTTTAATTAAAAGTTCATTGACTTCTTCTTTCTCCTTGTTTAGTCTCTCTGTTTTTTGAATTTCTTCACCGTCTTTTCCTCATTTTCTTCCCTTCTTCTTTTCTTCTTCTCCTGTTTCTTTGCCTCTTGTAAATAGAATTGTCTTTTTTCTTCCTCTTCTTCCTCTAAAGAATCCCTCTCTTCTTTCGAAGAATCCCTCTCTTCTTCTGAAGAATCCTTTTTTTCTTCTGACTCCTCTTGTTTCTTTTTTGGGCAATCTGGAGACCAATGTCCTTTTTCTTTACAATAATAACAGGTATCTTGACTTTTGTCTTTTTTAGTCCCTGTTTTTGTTCTTTTTTCACGGTCTGGACACTCTGAAGACCAATGCCCTTTCTTCTGACAGATATAGCAAGTATCTTGACTTTTATCTCTAAAGGAAGGAGAGTAGTCCGTCGGCTGGTCTGAAGAGAATTTTCTAATGACCCCTCGCAAAGCTCTGACGAAACGTTCCATCTGGTTAGTCTCTTCCATCGTTGTGCTCGGCTTGAGAGTGAAATGAATAGTGAAAGGACAAGACACACACCCTTTTATATACGCTGGTCTGCCATGACTATAAAGTAGTTTATGGTGTTTGAACTTGAGTCATTTGACTTTTTGCTTTCAAGATGAAACGATCCCATTCATTCGAGAAGAAAGAAGAAGAAGAAAGAAGTAAGAGGCAGAAACGTGATCTATCGCCTCGTACCAGGGCTGAAATCTTGGCACAAATTCATGCCAGTGATTTTGAAGAGGACATGAGTGAACCAGAATCCGAACCCTCTAAACCAAGTTCACCACCCTTAGTCAACCCTGAAAAGTACTATTCCATTCGAGAGACGGAAAAGCGCTCCTCTAGAAAATTTAGAACCACGGCCTACAAATACACGGTGAAGTTTAAAGATTTCAAGGCTGAAGTGCCGTTAGAGAAAGCAGAAGTGTTCATCACTGGGGTGTGGGATTCTTTGCTCACTTCACTCAAGCAACAATG
This sequence comes from Sinohyriopsis cumingii, assembly GCA_028554795.2. Taxonomy (NCBI): domain Eukaryota; kingdom Metazoa; phylum Mollusca; class Bivalvia; order Unionida; family Unionidae; genus Sinohyriopsis; species Sinohyriopsis cumingii. Next base: position 72,526,661 of record CM068832.1, on the reverse strand, counting down.
TCAACCCAAAGAAGACGATCGCTTGAGACTTTCCATACAACACGACGGTTTGAAATCCCCTGTTTGGATCGAGTTTAGCACCCCGGCAGAATTGACTGCTTCCAAAGTCATGGACAAGATTCAACACGTGCAACAATCTAATGACCAGTTTGACATCACCGATGGTAAAGCCACACTGGATATGACCCACGTCTCTCCTCCTCAAGGGACTGGACGCAAAAAGATGTTATTGGTGGACGACCTTCGCAACACCAAAAAGAGTCTCGTCCGAATTCGCAACCCTCATGACCAGATGTGTTTAGCCCGTGCCATCGTGGTGGGACGAACCTATGCCAACAAGAACGACACGGTAGAATGGAAAAGAACCTGGAACACTATTCAACAATCGGACCGAGCCAAACAACGAAACGAAGCAGAACTCCTGTTGCAACAAGCTGGCCTGTCCAAAGACACACCCTGTGGCATTCCTGAGATGCAAAAATTGCAAGATGTCCTAGCTCCACGATACACCTTGAAAGTGCACCCTCAAGAAGTGCGCGGACCTCTATTGTTTCGAGGGCAAGACTTTAAGGACGGAAAATACATTCACGTCTATTATCACGATGACCATTTCGATACGATTACCACTATCACTGGATTCCTGGGATACAGTTATTACTGTGAGAAATGTGACCATGGTTATAACAATCGAGAGCAACACAAGCATTGTGGATCGAAATGCACAGGATGTTTGGCCTCTTCACCCTGTCTGAGCGAAGAACCAGTGCCTTGTTCAACTTGTCTGCGCACGTTTGTCAGCCCTACCTGTTACCAACAACATCTGAAGACGCAAGGTTCACAGAAGAAATGTGCTTGTCAACTGCTGAGATTGTGCTCTACGTGTGAACAAGTCATACGTACCAATAATACCAAGGCACACGTATGTTCAGGAAAGAAAAAATGTCACATTTGTCACCACATCGTGGACTTGGAACACCAATGTTACGTGCAAAAATACCAACCCCCACCAGAGAAAGAGGACGGTCACAAGAAGAAAGGCAATTTCATCTTTTTCGATTTCGAATGCATGCAAGAGACCGGCATTCACATCCCTAATTTCTGCGTGGCTCATCGAGCGTGCGAGAAGTGCATTCAAGAACCTATCTTCAGTCATTGCCCTCACTGCAGCAAGATTCCTGGAGGGCGTGAAAAAATCTTTCGGGGACCGAACACGTTAGCCGATTTTGCCCAATGGGTCTTAGACCCCATCGACAAGACGTGGAGCCAAGAGGACATCGAACGTTACGGAGATTGTCATCGTCATGCCACGGTGATGGCTCACAATTTCTCCGGATACGATGGACAGTTTCTTTTGAGGTACTATACGGAACAAGGCACCGAGCGTCCTAAAGTGACTTTGAACGGAGCCAAAATCATTTTCATGCAAGTGGGACAAGTGCAGTTTAAAGATTCGATGAGCTATTTGGCCATGCCTTTGAGTCGAATGCCTAAAACGTTTGGAATGACAGAAATGGCTAAAGGGTACTTTCCACACTTTTTCAATACGGAAGCCAATCAACACGTCGTTCTACCCCATTTGCCTGAGGCTCACTATTACGACCCCGACAACATGCGTACCGAACAACGAGAAGCTTTCTACGCTTGGTACCAGGCTCACGCCTCGGACCCTTTCGACTTTCAGGAAGAAATGCTAAAGTATTGTCGTTCCGACGTGGACATTTTACGGCGTTGCTGTGGAAAATTTCGAGAACTGTTCATGGAACACGGAGGGGTCGATCCTTTGAAAGAAGCTTGCACCATTGCCAAAGCGTGTTCCTTAGTGTATCGACAACGATTCATGCCTGAAAACACCGTGGCTGTCATCAGCCCTCAAACGACCCACTATGTCAAACGTCAATACTCGGTGAAAGCCCTACGCTGGTTACATTACTTGTGCGACAAGGAAGACAAGTGGATTCAGCATGCCCGCAACGGAGGGGGCGAAAAGACCATCGGAACGTATTCGGTCGATGGCTGGGACTTAGAAAACCCCAAGATCGTGTACGAGTTTAACGGTTGCTTATTTCACGGATGTCCCGTCTGTTACCCTGACCGTGGCACTAAAAATCAGTTTTTACAACGAACCATGGAAGACTTGTACCAGGACACTTGTCAGCGACGCCTAAAGTTAGAACAGCAAGGATACCAAGTGGTGGAAATGTGGGAACACGAGTACGATCACCGTATGAGAACCGATCCCGAGTTTAAACGCCTCGTGGAAAGTTACCAGTTCATGGACCCGCTGAACCCGAGGGATAGTTTGTACGGAGGAAGGACCAATGCCACCTGTTTGCTGTACCAAGCCGACGAAGAGAAAGGAGAAGAAATCAAATACTTGGACGTGTGTTCGCTGTATCCCTACGTGTGCAAATATTGTCGCTTTCCTGTAGGCCACCCGCAATTGCTGACGGAACACATCGACCTGGTCAACATTCGACAATACGAAGGCTTGATCAAGTGTAAAGTTTTGCCTCGCACGAACCTATACCATCCCGTCTTACCTCACCATTGTCAAGGCAAACTGATGTTTCCCTTGTGCCGTACTTGTGCCGAAACGTGCAACCAAGACCAACCTTGTCAGCACACCCAAGAAGAACGGGCCTTGACGGGAACCTGGGTCAGCGTGGAATTGTTCAAAGCTCTGGACATGGGATACCAACTGTTAGAAGTGTACGAAATTTGCCACTTTCCCAAGACACAACAATACCGCAAGGGTGACCCCACGCAGAAAGGCATTTTCGCAGACTACGTGGATGCCTTTTTGAAACTGAAGCAAGAAGCCAGTGGCTATCCTTCCTGGTGTCACACTCCCGAAGACCAAATACAATTCAAAGAGAAATACTACGAACAAGAAGGCATCACTTTAGACCACATCGAGAAAAACGAAGGCAGGCGATCGTTTGCCAAAGTGATGTTAAATTGCTTGTGGGGTAAAATGGCACAACGACCGTGTTTACCCAAGACGGAATATTTGACAGAACCTTCCCGCTACTTCCAGATGATTCACGACAAAACCAAATAAATGAAACACGTGGACGTCGTTCGAGAGAATTTGATCTTGGTCAATTACGAAGAAGATCTGGACTTTGTACAAGACGACCCTTTTGGAAATGTCATCATTGCGGCTTACGTGACAGCCCATGCTCGCTTAAAATTGTACGAAGCTTTAGAACTGTTAGAAGAACGTGTCCTGTACTTTGACACGGACAGTTGCATTTACATCCATCACCCGATTCAACAGCACCCTGACATCGAAGGAGACCGTTTAGGAGCCTGGACAGACGAGCATCCCGACGACAAGATTCTAAGTTTCGTCAGTGGCGGTCCCAAAAATTACGGCTACGAATACCGTGACAAACAAGGAGAAGTGCACACGACGTGCAAAGTGAAAGGACTGACTCTGAATTATCGTACCAGTCGAGTGGTCAACTTTGGGGTATTGAAAGAAGCCTTGCAATCGGGAGAGGATGGAAACTTTAAAGTGACCACTCACCAACCGAACAAGATTGTACGTTTACCCACTCACCACATCGTCAGTCGACCTTTGGAAAAAGTTTATCAAATCGTGTACCAGAAGCGAGTTCGACTTCCCAATCATTTCACCTTACCGTATGGACACGTTGGTATAAAACATTGGTTGTAAGAGGATAGCCACTCACCAGAAAGATGACTTCGCCACAGCAAGAATCGAGTGAGAAACCCGATGAGAACTCCAAGTTCAAACCCTACCATTTTTCAGTCTTCTTACCTGACTATTGTGATTGTGCCCGTCGATTGGACACGTTTCAGAAATGGCCTGCGGATAGGGAAGGATTACCTTCTTCGCATGTTTTAGCTAGAACAGGATTTGTCTACTTGGGACCTGAGTCAGGATTGGGATACGAGGTACAGTGTTTCGCTTGTGGACTGAAGTTACGAATGGATCTATGTATCTATAAAGATTCAGCTATTCTGGAACATACTCGATGGTCTCCGCACTGCCCTTACCTTTATATGGCCTTTCCACCCATTACACTACGGTACAATGTTGACGGTACCTTAGAGACGGTACCTTCCGAAACAAGACATAAAAAACGTAAAAAAGGAAAGATGTACAAGCTGGAGACTGCATTGCGACTAGTATAAAAAGGGGGCTATGGTCAAGATCGATAGTTCATTGTGACTACCAAGACCGAGCGAACAAGATGAATACTTTGAAAAAGACATCGTTCCAGTTTGGGGATTGTAAAAAAGTTGTATCTTCCTCTAGTGTGACTAATATTGGATGGATAAGACCCATGCATTGCGACGGAAAATGTCCGGAAGGAAACTGCGATTGTCCATGTGGTTACCATTGTAATTGCGTAACGGAGTTTGCAGACGAGTGCGATTGTGAGCCTTGCGATGGATACGATGCTGTACCTTGTGACCTGAGCGATGCCGTAAAGCATCATGGGAACTTTGTTCTCACTGCCCCTATCATGGAAAGTGATGCTGTGCGTGTCAAACCTGAGGGATGCGAAAGCGATGCCGCTCGTCCTCTTAGACATTTTACCGGGTTTAAAGGGGAATGTCGACCTTCACGTTTACCTCCCTACGGATGTCATCCAGCCCTGAGCAAACTCCTACCCATGTCACTCAACCCTCATCGAAACGAACCTGTGAAAGACGAATATTCGTTTCCTGTGCGTTTGTCGGAATACTGCGACTTTGAAAATCGTCTTCAATCGTTCAAAGGAAAATGGCCTAAGTATCTGGGAGGACCGACCCCCGAAGAATTAGCCAGAGCCGGATTTTTCTACTTGGGTGAAGGAGATAAAGTCAGGTGCTTCAGTTGCGATGTGACACTTCACCACTGGGAACCGCAAGATTCGGCCTACGTAGAACATGCTCGATGGTCACCGAATTGTCATTACTTACCCTTAGTGGGACCGAGACATTGAAGTAACTTCTTACCATAATAATCTGTTCATGAATACTTTACAAGAGAACATTCGTGCTTTGCCTGTGGAGTTGAGAGAACGCATTTACCGAGAGCTGGTCAAAATACAAGTGAAACGTAAAGAACAATTGCATCCGTTACGTCACCGGTGTTTGAACCACTGGTACCTGAAGGCTATACAAGGATTGATTCAATTGAAAGTGTTCCATCGGACAGACATTGATCAACGATCCTCTAGTTTTAAAAAGGATTGGTTTGGTATGGACGATTGTAGTTACATCATTGTAAACGTACTGCATCGAATTCCAGAGGAAGAGTTAACGAATTACCAACATCTTGAACACAATGTCAACTTAGTGAAAGAGGAAACTTCTGAACGAATTGTAATGTGTAGATTAGTGACTCAACGATTTAAATTCGACACTGAAGTGAAACCATGTTTGTGCAAAGAGTACATTTCTTGTGTCAGACCAAAGAGGATTTAGTATGACCTATTCATGGATACTTTGCTAGAGAACATTCGTGCTTTGCCTGTGGAGTTGAGAGAACGCATTTACCGAGAGCTGGTGAAAATACAAGTCAAACGTAAAGAACAATTGCATCCGTTACGTCACCAGATCTTTAACCACTGGTACCTGAATGCTATAAGAGAACTGATTCGTCAGAAATTGTTTCAGTGGTCAGACCTTGTTCAACACTTTGAGTTAGTGAATGATCGAAATGTTCATTATTTTGGTTACTTCGAGATTCACCTACAGCAATACATTGAGGAAGACAAGTTAAAGGATTATCAACATATTTTACGTGGAATCTACTTAGAGGAAGAGGAAACTTCTAAACGAACTCTGAAGTTTCGGTTACAGTATGCAAGATTTAGATTCCCTACTGGAGAACGAAGATCTCTGGCTAGAAAGTACGTGTATTGTTTCCGAAACAAAGAGACTATAAAAACAGGCTGCCATGCCACGACTTATGTCACATGTCATCCAATAGATTCCGTGGAAGGAACTCAATGACCATATTCAAACCGTGGATCATTACCATCGATTATTACAAGAACTGTATCCATTCAATTTGGGACGACAAGTGGTGTGTGTCTTAGTGACTTGTTTTTGGGGATTTCGTTTACCAGCCGATTCTTTGTGGACTCTTTACGATCAGTACTTACCACCTCCATGGCCTTAAATGGTCAGGAAAAACTCCTTTTGCTCAAAGCCTTGCGTTTTCATCTGGATACTTCTCGACCTCTACGGGAAAAAAGATTCGTCAACTTTTAGCTACCCAAGACGTGTATGACGATGTGTGTGTAGCTTGTGACTTACACCCTCATTGGACAGATGTTCGTGACTGGAAAAAGGGGGGTTTTGAGGCTTGGACCCAAGAAGTGGCCCAGTATGCACAAGAGTTGTTCAAGGAAAAAAGTTACTTTTCAACCTGTGTTAGTGACGGTGCCAGAAGAACCCGTCACCGAGAACAACCACTCGCTTCAGGACAGGACTGTCATGGACATTCCTGAAAGGTCATTCCGGGAGGACACTTGTGTGACAATACCTCATGTAGAGACTGTAAGAACATTACACACTGTCCCTAGGACATCTTGGTTACCCAAAACATGTTGTACAGACACTTGTTTATATTCCACTTTGATCGCTTTGCTGTGTTTTATATTCCTGTACATCACTATTTGGGTTGTATGTATTTTTGTCTTTCGTGTTCATATTTGAAACATTCAATAAACGTGTTCTGAAAAAAGTATATAAACTCTTGTCTTGTTTGTTTTTCGTGTCACAAGTGACATTTCTCACACCATGGCTACCTCTGCTGTCTCTGCTCCCTCTTCCTCTACTGTCAAAGTCATCGACGAACACTTAGATCGTGCCAGTTGGGAGGCTTTGTATCTTCGCCATCCCTTTAACATGCTCATTGCTGGACCTAGCGGTTCTGGCAAAACCGAATTCGTCAAACGTTTGATCGAACATAAACATCATTTGATCGATCGACCCCCTCAACGGATCGTGTGGTGTTACAAAGAGTGGCAATCGGCGTACAGCCTCTTGCGAGAAAGTCAAGGCGATTCCATCGTGTTTGTGGAAGGCATTCCTAAAGAAGACGACGGCATCGTCTCTGACTCCCGTCAAACCCATTTGGTCATTTTCGACGACATGTTAGGAGAAGACGAAGAAGAAATTAAATTGTGGTTCACGCGCAAAGGGCATCACCGTAATGCCAGTGTCATTTACATCACCCAAAATTTGTTTCAACAAAGTAAAGCCCATCGCACCATCAGTCTCAATGCGCATTACGTGGTCTTGTTTAAAAGCCCTCGAGATAAATCGCAAGTGCAAGTCTTAGCCAAACAGTTAGGAACGCCTTGGCTGACTCAGGCGTACGACGATGCCACTCAAACGCCACACGCCTATTTACTCGTCGATTTGAAACCTACGACCCCCGAGGATTTGCGATCTCGTACCCACTTGTTTCACCACTGGTGCCAAGACGGAGGGCCTGTCCTGTACACGTCTCCGTCCTCGACTTCATTTCACTCCCCATGAAAATATCTATAAAAACCTCAGACCCTTTTTCGTCTGTCTCACACAGTGTGAACATGACGTCCCTTCAGTCGCATCTTCCCGTCAAATTGATTCGTGCCTTGTATGGCATCAGTCGAGAAAAAGATCCACAAACACGAGCCCGTGTCTTAGAAGCTAGTCTCAAAGAAGTCTTACGATGGTTCACGGTGACGGCACGTCAATTACTCCAAGGAATCATTCAGATTCCTCATCAAACCCAACGCTTTTTCGATCGAAACAAAGTCGCTTTGGTCCAACTGGCCGATCCCCGCATCGACACTCAAACCAAAAAACAAATCATTTTGAAACCTGGAGGGAGCGGTACTCTAGGAGGGGTCATCATTCGCTCACTCTTAAGATGGGATCCTAATGCCCCCAAAGTTATCCCTAAGACAAAAGTCCAACGAAGCCCCAAGAAGAAGAAGACCAAGTCCCCAAAGAGAAGAACTTCTCCAGTGGCGGGACCCTCCTCTTACCAGACACCACCCCGGAAAAAGAAAAGAAGCCCCCAGAAAAAGAAACAGAGAAAAAGTCCTCAGAAAAAGAAAAGTCCACAGAAGAAAACTAGTCGCAAGAGAGGCACTGCGGCCAGGACGCAGCCTTACACTCGCAAACCACGACCTGCCACGGCAGTGACTGCGTCTCCAGCATCCTCACGTTCATCCACTTCTCCGTTGATGACACCCAGAACTGAAGAGTACTTGGAGACGTTGATTACACCAAGAACATCTCCGTTGATGACCCCCAAAAGAACTTTCCCAGTGGCAGGACCTTCCAATTTAGTGGCAGTGGCTGCTGCTCACAAAGTACCTTCTCCCAAAATCAAAGTCCAAGAAAGATCGGGCATGTTACAAAGTTTACTGGATTTGTCCAAGCAAGAACTGGCTCGATTTAGTCCGTTGCGTACCCCTGCACGACGTGTCATGCCTGTCATGAAGTTGATACGCCGTAAAGACAATCAGTGGCGACGCGTTCCAGTATAAAAAAGGCCTGTGACCAAGTAGGGTATCAGTGTTCTTTTGGTGCTCCTGAAGACTCAAAGATGTCACCCTCCAGAAAACCCCAAGGAAAGAAAAGGAAAGGACTGCCACCACGTTTAGCCAAACATGGGGACCTGTTATCTGTCCTGTCCAAAGCTTCTCCACCCCTACGAAAAAAACTCATTCAAACGGCCTCCAAAGAGGTCATCGATACCGTGTGCGAATGTTGTTTGAACGTTTTGAAAGGCACGATCCCTTTGTCCAAACACCAGAAACAATGCTTAGGCAAACATCGTCACGTTCTTCGCCAAATGGTTCAAAAGAAAATTCCCATTCGTCAAAAAAAGAAGATGTTGGTTCAACGTGGAGGTATTTTACCTCTCTTGTTAGGCCCCATACTGAAAGGAGTCTTGGGAACCATGTTGGGAGGACTGGTGGGAGGAAGATAAAAAGGCCCTCGGAAGTCCCAAGATCTCAGAATCGACCCCTGACAACCCCATGGAAGGACGAAAACTAGCTTTAGTGCCTTACAAACGATGGATGGAATACCATCGGTGGCAAGAACAACGCACCCCGCATTTACCTCCCAATCCCAATTTGAGCGAGATGTCCCAGTTACAACACGAATTGCAATCCTTGATGGATCGCCAAGATTTGTCCGAAACAGAAAAATCGCAAAAGTACGGTCAACTCTTGCAACGACTGCAACTCTTTCACCAGAAAGCTTTAGACGAAACAGCTCTACCCACTCTGAAAGATTTTAAGACCTTGATGAAAAGTCCAACACCATCACCAGTACCAGTACCAGTACCAGTACCACCAGTACCCGTGACCAAGACAGAAAAAGGAGAAGAAGAAGAAGGGTTTCAAACTCCACCAGAAAAAGTACGCAAGTTAACAACACCACCTACCTCCAGAATTGGATGGATTAAAAAGATGATGGCCACCCCTTCTTCCTCACAAGAGAAAAAGAAAGTGAAGACAGAAGTGAAACAAGAACCGATATCCCCCGCTCAGACATCCTCCTCCTCTTCGACACCTATTGCCGGTCGCACACGCAAAGCCTTGCAATCCAAGAAAATACCCCAAGAGAAAAAGAGTAGCCTCTTCCAAGAGTGGGTGCCTTATTAACACACCAATCAACACAAAAAAATGGAAAAAGTCTTAGCCAGCATTTGCTACGATCCCTCGCATCCTGCAGGTTACGCAGGAGTTCAAAAATTGTATCGTGCTGCCAAAACTCGACTGAAAAGTCTCCGTTTACCTCAAGTGCAACGATGGTTACAAGAACAAGCTACCTACACTTTACACAAACCCATTCGACGCAAGTTTGCCAGAAGTCGCACCCGAGTGGAAGGCATCGATCATCAATGGCAAGCCGATTTAGCCGATGTCTCTCATTTGGCCAGCTACAATCGTGGCTACAAATATTTGTTTTGTGTCATCGACGTCTTTTCCAAATTTGCCTGGGTCGTGCCCTTGACTTCCAAATCGAGCAGCGAGTTAGTGCGAGCCCTGCAACGGGTGTTGAAACAAAGCGGTCGTCACCCTCTTCGATGGCAAACGGACAAAGGCACCGAATTTTGAACCAAGCTTTCCAAAAAGAATTAAAGAAACGTGACATTCATTTCTTTACCACCGAGAATCCCGAAACCAAAGCCAGCATCGTGGAACGTTTTCAACGTACTTTGAAAGAACGCATGTGGAAATATTTTACGCATCACCACACTCTGAAGTACATCGACATCTTACCGCACCTGGTGCAAGCGTACAACCAATCTTACCATCGAAGCATCGGACGTGCCCCGCAAGACGTGACTCCCGACAACGAAGTGTTGGTGTTTGAGCGTCTGTTTGGTACGTCCCCGACGAGGGCTGTCACCGAGAAAAGTGGAGAGTTGACCGTAGGAGATTGGGTGCGCATTGGCAAAACCAAACGCACTTTCGACAAAGGTTACTTACCTAACTGGACGACCGAATTGTTTCGCGTCACTGGACGAGTGCATGGCCGTCATCCTGCCGTCTATAAATTGGAAGACATGAACGGAGAAGTACTCAAAGGAACGTTTTATTTTCCCGAGTTACAACGTGTCACCAAAAAAGAAGACGACGTGTACGACATCGAAAGCATTCTCGAACGCAGAACCCGTAAAGTGGGCAAACGACGTGTCAAAGAAGTCAAAGTACGTTGGAAAGGATATCCACCCAGTTTCGATTCTTGGATCGACGCTTCGCAAGTCATCGACTATAAAAAGAAGAAGTGACCATCATGCCCTTTCACACATCAGACGCAGCTACGTCGACCACTCCTTCTTCCCCTAGTTCTTCTGTGCAAGATTTACAAAAACAACCCTTGTGGGTGTGGTGTGGAGAACGTGTGCCTAAAACGCAAATCGTCTTTTTCTGCCAAATCTTCGTGGTGTATTGTGTCATCGGGGCAGCCATCGCCAATTTGAGTTTGCAACAAGGAGACAAACAATTGTGGACCATTTTATTGAGCAGTTGCATCGGTTACCTGCTTCCTAATCCCTCCCTGAAATTCTCCTCGAACGGGAACGTTGTGTCCAGTGCCAGTGCCAGTCACCACTCCAACAACAACCACAACCAGAACCCCATTTTGGGCGGAGACACACCTCTGACATCCACTAATATTCCCTCGGACAGCCACAGAACTCTGGAATTATGAGTCACCAAAACCAATTTTACTTAACCTTACCCAGTGACAGTTCCATGGAGGTGTTTCCCCACAACACGTTGTGCTGTTACACGGCCAAATTACCTCAAGCCATCCCCTTAGATCACGAAGCCCATTGGGAAGTGGCTTTAGTGGAAATGATTCACCCAACCCAAGTCCACAATGTCATTCCCAATCAAAATTATTTTAAGGTGGAAGTTCATGACAAACAATTGCAAGAGGAGTTGGATAAGATTGGCACATATAGCAATAGAACCTATGATGAGAAAACTAAAACGTGGACCTACAACTTGTCCATTCTCCCAGGCTATTATTTCAGTGGTCATCATTTGGTCAGCGTCATAGCCTCCAAGTTTAATGGCGTGTTCCATAAAGCTTTGGGGAATGTCCAAAAAAGTGTCACCCTGGAATACCACAAAATAGCTCGTCGCTTTCTGATGAAATTTTCTGAGGGGTCCAAAAAATTCATGTCTTTCTTATTTTGTCCTGAATTGTTTGACATGTTGGGCGGTGACACGGAGATGAGTAAGATAGGAGAACAAAAAAAAAAGCCCCGAATTACCAGTCATTTATGACAACGACTCTTTTGCCAAGTATTTTCGTACCCCGGTAGAACTGAACCAAGGACTGAATTTGATGTTCGTGTATTCCGATGTGGTGGAATACAACGTGGTGGGACACACCTCCGTGCCGTTACTGCGTGTCATTCCTTTCAAAGTGGATTCTGCCACAAACGCTGACGAGGAAGGTGGAAACACTTATCACGTCCACCGCGAATTTGTCCATCCTCACTATTTGCCGGTCAGCAAGTCGTATTTGGACACGGTCAACATTACTATAAAAGGAGATTTGGGACAAAATATTCCATTCACCAAAGGAAAAGTCACGGTGAAACTCCATTTTCGAAAACGGTTCTCTCACGACTCGTAAGTAAGTCATGTATCCAGTGTACCAAGGGGTGGCTCGACAACGAGGACACGGTTTAGGAGACATGTTAAAATCGGCCTTTCGTTCGGTGGCCCCGGTGTTGAAACCGATGGTGACACGAGGATTGCACGCCTTGAAAGATGCGGCACTGACACAAGGCAAAGAATTTCTCCAAAATGTCATCATCGACAAACAAAACCCTAAAGAAGCCTTCATGAGGGCAGGCAAAAATGTCTTGCTGCAAACGGGAAAAGACATTTTGGGCCGACGAGAGACACCTATAAATGCCCTGCACGCTACCGAGTCAAGCATTCAGCAAGGACAAGGAAGAAAGAGACGACGAAGAAAACACCCTTTCACCAGACTTCAAGCGAGAAAGGCCAAGAAAAGAAGAACCGTTCGAGACTTAGACTTTTTCGATTATTGAAACACAGAACAAAATGATGCACCGAGAGTCTTGCGCTTGTTCCAAGACGGAACTGGATCTGTTTGCCATGCCCCCCACCATGATGACGATGCAAGAATCCCAGTGGGTGGAATTTCACCCCGTCTCCTCACTGACCGATTCCGCTCCCATCGAGTTTGAAATCAAGGGACAGCCCGAAGATTACATCGATCTGAATAGCAGTTACTTGTACTTGAAAGTCCAAGTTCTAGAAAAAGATAATGGTGGAGTAGATGACGCTGACGAAATAGCTCCCGTCAACAATTTCATGCATTCCTTGTTCAGCTCAGTGGATTTGTACTTGAATAACAAACTAGTCAGCAGCAGCATGGATACATACCCTTACCGTGCCTACTTGGAAAATCTCTTGACGTACGGAATAGATGCCAAGGATAGTCATCTCAATGCCTGCGTGCTGTAGGTAGCTGACGAAGCGGGCAAGTTCGACAAAACAGATGGAAGCAATTCCGGCTTTGAGGCAAGAGAAGACAAAATCTTAAACAAGAAAAGTTTAGAACTGATGGATCGTTTGCATTTGGACATGTGGTTGCAAGAGAAATATTTGCTGAACGGGGTGAATGTCCGCTTGAGACTGAATCGCAGCAGTGCCGCTTTCCATTTGATAGCTGCTGATGCTACTAAGGTTCCTAAAAGCATAATCCAAGAAGCCAAACTCTACGTACGACGCGTGGAAGTGTTACCTAAAGTGGGAAACGACATCAGTCAGACGTTGAGCAGAACGACCGCCAAGTATCCCATACGACGTGTGGAAGTGAAAACGTTCACCATTTCTGCTGGACTGCAATCCATAACCGAAGATCATCTGTTCCAAGGACAGTTACCCAAACGTTTAATCCTTGGTATGGTCTCGAATTCAGCCTTCAACGGAGCCTTCAAAGAAAATCCTTTCAACTTTCAACACTTTTTAGTGAAGAAAATCGAAGTCAGTCGCGATGGCAAGACCTTGTGTACCCGACCTTTCGAACCTGACTTTGGTGACGCGAAGAATTACTTGAGATCGTACTTGTCCCTGTACGAAGCCACCGGCCAGTTAGGAACCAACACCAGTCACGGCATTGAGTACGACGATTATGCAGGAGGCTATGCTTTGTGGGCTTTCGATTTCACTCCAGACCAAGGCAGCGACGAGGGACATTTCCACCCTATAAAATCTGGCCAGATTCGTGTGGAACTTCAGTTTGCAGAAACACTGAAACAGACAGTGAACGTCATCCTGTATGCAGAATTCGATAATACCATAGAAATCAACAGTTTGAGAGAAGTCATTCTAGATTATTAGAAGCCATGGAAGACTGTTATCCCTCTTTACCTAGTGGAGAAACTTTGGAGATGGAATGTGAGGAGACTGTGGAAGAAGAAGTGATCATGATGAAATCGAGATGGCCAGAACAAGAAGCCCATTTAGTCTCCTGTTTTGCCAAACACTTGGTTGACAAAATGACGGAATTGAACAAGAAAAATTGTTATGGATGTCAAAACGATCATCCCAGTCAAATTCAACACGATAAATGCCTGATGTTAAGTCAAGAAGAAAAATTGGACGAGTATCTGGACGAAGCTTGGAGTCTCATCTCAAACAAAGACGTGTTGCACCAGTGGTATAAAGACTTGCGTGAACATTCTTGTCCACCATTAACCACTCAAGAGATCCATCGTATCGAAGCTCTCCTGAATCAGAGTGAGGAAACAGAACGAATAACCGTTTATTCGTCAGACATTTTCAAGCAAAAAGTCAGGATCGAATTGACGACTTATTATTACCTGTGAAGAAGAAAAAAGCACACACAAAACATGGATACCTGGGAACTTCATTACCTTTTGAACCACAGTTCGTATACGGCTTCTTGGAATCCTGTCGTCTGTGCTAAAGATGAACTCCCTCATCGCAAACCTAAAGACCATCAAGCTTACGTGATCAACACGGACGACAGTCATCTCCCAGGAACCCACTGGGTAGCCGTTTACTTTCCTCAAGAAGGATGTGTGGAATATTTCGATTCGTACGGATTGCCCCCTTTGGAAGACGATATCATCGACTTTATGAGAAGAAATGCTCAAACCACCCGATTCAATAACGTGAAATTACAAGGCACAGATTCCTTGGTGTGTGGACAGTACTGTGTGTATTTTCTGCATCATCGCAGCCTGGGCTATTCCTTAGAACATTTAGTGACTCATTTCGATCCTCGTTCTTCTGCTAGAAACGATGTGAAAGTAGATCGATGGTTTTGTGACCATTATGCTTATCTTTTGTCTCAAGCTTGGAAACGTAGTGTCCATCAATGGCCTAATGATTTCCAACAGTGGAAATCACAATTTCATTCACAACGTTGTCAACCCTGTTCAAAGTAGTTATTATTTGAAGAAAAAAATGTTTGTGATTTGAAGAAAATTGTTTGATGTTATAGTGTTGGATTATTGTTAAAAATGTTGTTGTTTAGTGTTAAGTGATTTTTGAATAAAAAATGTTGTGTTTTGAAAAAAATGCCTTTGTCTTTTGTTTAGCTATAAGAATGTTGGATTGATGCTCTTTCATTTCTTACTATCCCTCTCATGAACGTTACGGCTCGAAAACCGTGTGGGGGATGTTTTCCTTCACGTCCGCGCTTTAACTTTAAGAACCGGTTTGTTCCCAGTCTAACCATCCATTGTCGACTCATCCTCCTACGAAGATGTGCTCCAAACTAGCTAAGCTCAACGAAGCCTACGTGAATTTGCATAGGGTCAGACACAGTCTGATACCGAAGCCAGAAGAAATAGAGAATGTGAGAATGTTAAAAATCACTGAAGACCTAATAGAAGAGCTCTTCAGAGAAGAAGTGAACAGGGAAAAAGAAGAATGGACAGAGAAGTACAGACTTCAGAGACAGCAGCAACAGCAGCAACAACAGCAACAACAACAACAAGAGCAGCAGCAACCTGAAGCTGACAGAGGCTTTGTCGATTGCCGTATCGACACCAAAGAGTTCTTCTTCTCTTTCCGAAGAAGCAGACCTATCGCCAGAAAGTCTGTCCTCAGAGGACATCGCATTCTTAGAAACTAAAAAAGAATGCCATAGCAAAACAAAAAAACAGCCCTTTTCAGGGCTACCCAATACTCTAGAAAAGAAATAACTATTAATTTGCCAATGTGTGTAAGTAGAGTAGTGTGAAAATAAACACTAACTCTCTCTTAAAAAATGTGAGGGTATGTGTTTGTGTGTTAGTGTTAGTAAGAGCTAAAAGTAAGTTGGTGTGGATAGTAGATTAAAATGATATCTTATCTTAGTGTTTGAGGTGTATATTTGGGATTAGATTGGATTGCTTTGAGTATGTGGATAGTCTATTGAAGTGATTTATAAAAAAATTTTACAATAGTGATGGGTAGCATAAAAAGTGAGTGAGTGTTTCTTTTAGGTCCGCGCGTTGTTGTTTTTTTTGGTTCATGATCTAGGTAAGATGAATTTTATGTTATATGGGGATGTTTTCCTTCACGTCCGCGCTTTCAGTATAAATTGAAAGTCGTTCGGCAGTCCAGCTACCCTTGTTGATTGATCAACACCAAAAAATGAACACGAGAGTTGAGAAACTGTTGGAGCTTCATGTGCATCTGGAATATGCCAGGCGCATATTAAATGAACTGGCCGCGGAAGCCATTGTCGAGGAGGGAAGGATAAGAGAGGAGGAAAGAAGAAACAAAGAAGAGGAGGAGAGAAGATATAAAGAAGAAGAAGAGGAAAGAAGATATAAAGAGGAGGAGAGAAGATACAAAGAAGAGGAGGAGGAAAAGGAGAGAAGAAAAAATTTCAGAATCCCAGAGAGCGAAAATTGGGATTCTGAAGCGACATATCCTGCCTCTGCTCTCTCCCCCCAAAAGGTAAAAAGTAACTGGGGGATAAGATGCGTATGTGGCGCCAGGCCTGGAAGGTGCCACCATTAACCAGGTGCCCATGAAGTTCCAAACAAAACAGCCCTTTTCAGGGCTACCCAATACTCTAGAAAAGAAATAACGATCAATTTGCCAATGTGTGTAGGTAGAGTAGTGTGTATATAAACACTAACTCTTTTTTTAAAAAAATTTTTGAGGGTATGTGTTTGTGTGATTGTGTGTTTGTGTTTGTAAGAGCTCAGGTATGTTTGTGTGAATAGTAGATTATAGGTTTTTTTAATGTTTCTTAGCGCATGTGGAGAGTATAGTTGGGGTTATATTATATGAAATGAAAAAGTAGGGGGATGTTTTCCTTCACGTACGCGCGTTGATGGGTCATGATCTAGGTAAGATTAATTTTATGTTTTTAGGGGATGTTTTCCATCACGTCCGCGCTTTCACTATAATAACCCACATTATTCGTCGTTCAAACCATTCTTCATAGAAGATGGCTTCAAACCACTTGGATAAATTTCAGTCATTGCAAGACGTCCTTGACAATTTGGGAATGATAGAACAAATGCTCGTACGACTAGTTGAAGATCACTATTCTTATAGTCCGCATAGAGTAAAAATGGAAATTAATAATTTAAGAAAAGCAAAGGATATGATAAGTGGTGTGATGAAGGAAATAAAGGAGGAGAAGGAGGATGAAGAGGAAAGGAAAAGGATGAGAGCATGGAATGAAAAAATTGAAAAAGAAGAAGAAAATGAGAAGAGGAAGAAAGAAGAAGAGGAGGAAGAGAAGAAAGAAGAGGAGGAGAAAAAAAAGAAGAAAGAGAAGAAGAGTGTAGGTGAGAAAATAAGAAGTTGGTGGAGGAAAAGAAGAAATTAGAAGAAGAAGAAGAAGAAAACCCAAAGGCCCTTTTCAGGGCCAGCCATATTTCTCGAAAAGAGATAGTCTTTGAATTGCCTACCCCTTTTTTTAAAAAAATATATAAAAATCCCATGTTCAATTTCCCTTGACGCTATAAAGGCCCACTTTAGTAAAAGCCCTTGACGCTATAAAGGCCCACCCTGTTTAATTTCCTTTGACGCTAAAGTGCCCCACGATTTTTTCTTTCTCCATGTTAATTTCCCTTGACGGTAATCTTACCCACGATTTTTCTCCATGTTAATTTTCCCTTGACGGTAATCTTGCCCAAGGGGTCTTGTAATGCTAATTCCCATTGACCGTAAAGTGCCCCCCTTCACTACTAATATATACTATTATAACGTGGACATGGCAATATATACTATTATAACGTGGACATGGCAATATATACTATTATAACGTGGACATGGCAATATATACTATTATAACGTGAATATGGCAATATATACTATTATAACATGGACATGGTCACGGATAATATTATAAAGTGGACATGACTACATAAATTAGTATAACCTGGACATGGCCATATATACTATTATAACGTGGACATGGCCACATATATCAGTATAACGTGGACATGGCAATATATACTATTATAACGTGGACATGGCAATATATACTATTATAACGTGGACATGGCAATATATACTATTATAACGTGGACATGGCAATATATACTATTATAACGTGAACATGGCAATATATACTATTATAACGTGGACATGGTCACGGATAATATTATAAAGTGGACATGACTACATAAATTAGTATAACCTGGACATGGCCATATATACTATTATAACGTGGACATGGCCACATATATCAGTATAACGTGGACATGGCAATATATACTATTATAACGTGAACATGGCAATATATACTATTATAACGTGGACATGGTCACGGATAATATTATAAAGTGGACATGACTACATAAATTAGTATAACCTGGACATGGCCATATATACTATTATAACGTGGACATGGCCACATATATCAGTATAACGTGGACATGGCAATATATACTATTATAACGTGGACATGGCAATATATACTATTATAACGTGGACATGGCAATATATACTATTATAACGTGGACATGGCCACATATATCAGTATAACGTGGACATGGTAATATATACTATTATAACGTGGACATGGCAATATATACTATTATAACGTGAACATGGCAATATATACTATTATAACGTGGACATGGCCACATCCACTATTATAACGTGGACATGGCCACATATACTATTACAACGTGAACATGGCCAGATATGTTATTATACCGTGGACATGGCCACATATACTATTAGAACGTGAACATGGCCACATATACTATTATAAAGTGGACATCACAATATATACTATTATAACGTGGACATGGCCACGTCCACTATTATAACGTGGACATGGCAATATATACTATTATAACGTGGATATGGCCACATATACTATTATAACGTGAACATGGCCAGATATATTATTATACCGTGGACATGGCCACATATACTATTAGAACGTGAACATGGCCACATATACTATTATAAAGTGGACATCACAATATATACTATTATAACGTGAGCATGGCAATATATACTTTTACAATGTGGACAAGGTCATAGATACCATTATAATGTGGACATGGCCACATACACTATTACAACGTGAACATGGCCACATACATTAATATAATGTGGACATGGCCACATATACTATTACAATGTGGACATGGCCACATATACTATTATAATGTGGACATGGCCACATATACTATTACAATGTGGACATGGCCACATATACTATTGGACATGGCCACATACACTAATATAATGTGGACATGGCAACGTATACTATTATTATGTGGATATTAATAAGGACATTTTTATGATATGGGTATGGTGTTGAAACCTATTAGCACTCGGATCATCGTGGATCCTGTTATATCATGGATCTGGTAATTAGTCATGTTATAACGTTGACATCATTATCGTGGATCCTGTTATAGCGTGGATCTGGTAAGGGGTCCTAATATAACGTTGATATCATCATAATGGATTCTGTTATAGCATGGATTTGGTAAGTAGTCATGTTATAACGTTGACATCATCATCGTGGATCCTGTTATAGCGTGGATCTGGTAAAGGGTCCTAATATAACGTTGACGTCATCATCGTGGATTCTGTTATGACATGAATCTGGTCATGGGTCCTAATATAACGTTGATATCATCATCGTGGTCATGTTTTAGCATGGATCTGGTCAGGGGTCCTAATATAATGTTGATATCATCATCGTGGATTCTGTTATATCATGAATCTGGTAAGGGGTCCTAATATAACGTTGATATCATCATCTTGGATCCTGTTATAGAATGGATCTGGTAAGGGGTCATATTATAACGTTGACATCATCATCTTGGATCTTGTTATAGCGTGGATCTGGTAAGGGGTCATACTATAACGTTGATATCATCATCGTGGATCCTGTTATAGAATGGATCTGGTAAGGGGTCCTATTATAACGTTGATATCATCATCGTGGATTCTGTTATAACATGAATCTGGTAAGTGGTCCTATTATACCGTATATATCATCATCGTGGATCCTGTTATAGCGTGGATATGGTCGGGGGTCATATTATAACGTTGATATCATCATCGTGGATCTTGTTATAGCATGAATCTGGTAAGGGGTCATACTATAACGCTGATATCATCATAGTGGATTTTGCTATGGCATGGATCTGGTAAGGGGTCATATTATAACGGTGATATCGTCATCGTGGATCCAGTTATAGTATGGATATGGTAAGTAGTCATGTTATAACGTTGACATCATCAACGTGGATCATGTTATAACGTGGATCTGGTCAGGGGTCCTAATATAACGTTGATATCATCATCGTGGATTCTGTTATATCATGAATTTGGTAAGGGGTCCTATTATAACGTTGATATCATCATCGTGGATCCTGTTATCGAATGGATCTGGTAAAGGGTCCAATTATGACGTTGATATTGTGGATTCTGTTATAACATGAATCTGGTAAGGGGTCCTATTATAACGTAGATATCATCATCGTGGATCCTGTTATAACGTAGATCTGGTTAGGGGTCCTATTATAACGTTGTTATAATCACCGTGGATCCTGTTATATAATACATTTGGTAAGGGGTCCTATTATAACGTAGATATCATCATCGTGGATCCGTTATAAGTAGTGGTAAGTAGTCATATTATATCGTTGACATCATCATCGTGGATCATGTTATAACGTGGATCCGGTCAGGGGTCCTAATATAACGTTCATATCATCATCGTGGATCCTGTTATAGCATGAATCTGGTAACGGATCCTATTATAACGTTGATATCATCATCGTGGATCCTGTTATAGCATGGATTTGGTAAGTGGTCATATTATAACGTTGATATCATCATCGTGGATCCTGTTATAACGTGGATCGGTAAGGGGTCCAATTATAATGTTGATCTCATCACGGATACTATCATTATCTATGTCCTGGACCCAACCGCAATCTACAGTTTACGTCATGTTTCTTTGACAACATTTTACAATTTCTATTTAATTTAATGTTCTTTGTGATGTTGTTACTGTTGTTCAACCTAATTGGGCCTATCAGGTCTTGACAAAGGTGAAGGTTATACCACAGTTTGAAGATATTTTCTTTCTCTATAATTAGGAACACAGCAAATATGACTGGGCAAACTTCGCAGAAGTACCAGCACCTCATGTTTTCCATACCGCTGCACGTGCGTTTAGACGCATGCGCGAATCAGAGACAGATCAAGTTATCATCGTTAGTGGAGAATCAGGGGCCGGAAAAACCGAGAGCACAAAATTCATGGTCAAACATTTCGTTCACATGTGTCGAAGTGACAACAAGGAATTGCACGAGAAGATCATAAAGGTATAGGATCATTATTTTCCCTACCACTTTTCATGGTGTACAGATTCTGCAGCAAACAGGTCTATTTCTAACTCTTCATATATATATATATATATATATATATATATATATATATATATATATATATATATATATATATATATATATATATATATATATATATATATATATATATATATATATATATATATATGTATATATATATATATATATATATATATATATATATATATATATATATATATATATATATATATATATATAATGTGCGTGTGTGTCTTAGTGTGTGAGTGTGTATGTGTGTATACATATCTGTGTGTATGTGTGTTTGTGTTTGGCTAAATAAGACAGACATTGTGTTCTTTTTTATCGGTTTCTCAAATACTTTTGTTTAAAAAATCTGTAATGTTAGTAAATGTATAGTTTACAATGTGCATATTGGAACGAAGCGTTATCTCACTTGACATACATTACACCGTACATCATCATCATTGGCGACTCAGTCTCGAAAGTCCATGCTAAAAGCGCCCTTGGGGTGTTGTCTGTCTCTGTTGGCATCGTCTGCTGTGGCTGTGCAGGCCTATGCGTGAGTGACAGTCCCTGATACAGTTATTGCAGACATACTGGGAAGTCTGCGTTACTGTGGTTGTTGCCGGGTTCTTCTTTCTCTTACGTTTCTCCGCCGCCAACTGACCTCTCCTCGCATCAGCGACTGATATGCCAGAGTACATCACCGTTATAAATTAAAGTCATTTATACTACTGAGACCTTCAAGCACCAAAAACAATGCCTTGTTTTAGTGCCATGCTAGAATCATGTCTTAAATGTAATTTTGAATGATGCATAGATCTGGTGTTTCGGGCTGATGCCACCGAGCAACTGTATGCTGGACTACACAAACAACGAATCAAACACGGTATAGCAATTGTAAATCTAACCAGAACCGGCATTGAAGCAAGGTTAAAGGTAGTTCTGACATGTCTTATCAATACAGTTTAGAATTTGAAGGTTTAATATCTTTATAACGTGATTTATAAATTTAACCAACAGCTCTGGTGACCTAAGTGGTTTGAGCGTCCGCAACGGATGCGGAATTTACGGGTTCGAACCCCGGCCGAGTCATACCAAAGACATAAAAATGGTACTTGCAACTGCCTCGCTGGGCGCTCAACATTAAGAGGTTGATGTTATGATTGGTTGGCCTAGTGTCAGAAAATTGTGAATGGGTGGGACGTCATGCTACATGTCTGCGGCATTACGCCCCAGTTCTAGACATCGTTATAAACTGTCACACTGCAGACAACTTAGCGATATGACTGAAACATGTTTAAAAGCTACGTTAAAAGTCAAAATCTCTCTCTCTCTCTCTCTCTCTCGCACACACACACACACACACACACGCGCTATCAATTAAACTGCAAGCTTTACAAATTATTATCTCCTCACCTAAACAGGTGAACCCGTTGTTGGAAGCTTTCGGAAATGCCAAGACTCATATGAATCACAATTCAAGCCGCTTTGCCAAGTACCTGGAACTCAGCTTCTCTGAAACTTGGGACCTTACTGGAGGTATGTCAGTAATGTCATTAACTGATCAAATGCTTTCGTAGACATTTTATATTTAAGGGAGATCAAAAAGGACGTATATGATCAATTCAAGTCTTCAGATTGTGAAAACCTGTTCAATATAAACAATATAAATAGGAATAAATAATATATTGTTTCAAAAACGAAATTATGCGTGTAAATCTACATACCTGGATTTGGGTAAATTCATTTTAAATCTGTCGAACTACCGTGATAACGATATCCACTGGATAAAATCTTAACGCCCCTTACATTTTATCCTGCGATAAGGTTAAATAAATTTAACAGGGGATAGACTTTTAAAAATGACACATCTTTTTTAAAGCCAGTTTAAAAATCATTTTAGTTTTATTTATGTTACTATGTTACTACAAAGCAGACATACCACTAATTCAAATGTCATAAATGAATACCATGCTGCCCTTCCTTTTGCTTATAGCGATTATCCGAGACTACATGTTGGAAAAGTCCAGAGTTGTCCACAGGTCCGCCAATGAGAGTAACTTCCACGCATTCTACTCGCTGTTTCATGGCGCTCCCAAAGAAACCCTGAAAAATTTATCTCTTGAGAAACATGCCAGTTCTTACAGGTAAGCATTCGTCTGAAACGCAAAGTGCCCCAAATGATACATCAAAGAATTGTTTCTTGAGAACCACATTAGTTCTTGCAGGTAATCATACGATGAAATCGAGGTGTTCATGGAGAAAGTTGATATAAAACAGATTTTAAATATTTTTCTCTCTTTAGGTTAGTTGAGTTATTGATTGGCTGACTCATTGATTGATTCGTTCACTCAGGAGCGATGAGTGATTGATCGAAATACTAGTTGATTGTTTAATGATATGAACATACAACATACGGACAAAAAATAAAAATTGTATTTGCAGAACAGTATCCATAATGCCCAGGATATATGGCCTCCATGACACATTGTTCAATTACTGCAGAGACTGAACGGGGGGGGGGGGGTGGCGGTGGGGGAGGGTGCATATGAAGCGAAATAAATTCTTAATGTACATCATAATTTTCCCCTTGTATTACAAATGAAAGATTTTTTACTTTGTAACCCCAGAATCATGCAGAGTGACCCTGATAGCCTGATTCCCGAAGCGAGATACAAGGAGATGTACAAGGAACAGAATAAAGTTCTACAGCAGATTCAAACGGTAATTGTTGCTTGATTCATATAAATATGTTTCGACATTTTTCAGAACTAAAATATATTGCAAGATAATCTGTCATTTTAATAGCGAGGGAGTAGCACAAAAGAACGTGCTAGATTATTTTCCAAGGAACGAGGGTTCGCACGAGATCGGTTTCAGAGAACTTTTATATGTTGTATCTCTGATGATGATTGGCTGGTATTTGTCATTTAGTCGCCACAGCATCACCACAGAAAAAAAGGGAATGAGAAAATCGTTTGCATATATAAGTAGTAAATGGGGATACCCTACGTACAATGGGAATTAGCATTACAAACCGCCCTGGGACACTCTACGTACAATGGGAATTTAACATGGCGAAAAATCGTGGGTCAGATTACGTACAATGGGAATTAACATGGGAATAAATCGTGGGTTACTTTACGTACAAGGGAAATTTAACATGGCGAAAAATCGTGGGTCACTCTACGTACAAGGGGAATTTAACATGGGGAATAGAGTTTGGGCTTGTTTAGGGACAAGGGGAATTGAATATGGGATTTTTTTTTTTTTTTTTTAAATTTTTTTAAAAAGGGGTAGGCAATGGAAAGGCTATCTCTTTTCGAGAAATATGGCTGGCCCTGAAAAGGGCCTTTGGGTTTATGTTAATATTAATATTAACATAGATGGCATCTGTCACATCTTCTTCTTCTTCTTAAACTCCTTCTAACTGTCGGTCCATACACAAGTACCCTCTTGAGACATCCTTGTCTTTCTATGTAAACTCTCCTCATCCATTGACTAGTATCTGTCCTATCAACAACAGTCCACTTGGACCTGACATACATGAGCATGTCCGTCCTAAACATCATGGAAGACACAAGGGTGGATGACTCAACTGTGGTCCACATCTTGAAGCGACGAGAATAGGTGAATCAATGCAGTGAACTGCGCTTATTTATAGGTACAGGAAGGATTGAAACAGATTGAATTCATTCACCAATCCGAACACGCGTTACAAAATTCAGTCAGCTCGCATCCAATCCGAAGAGAGCAGTCTGTGACGTCACGTGGTCTATATAGATTCGTTAGCGCTTGTGTGCAGTCAATCTATGCGACAGTGATTCAACATGACGGAAACTCAGAAAACGATCCATTGGGGTGCACCAGCAGGGGAGACCGCCCAAGGGAACCCGGACTTATTTTCAGAAGAGGTACATTGGGATTTTGTGGATTTTCTTATCTCGCAAGAATTTGTTCCGGAACCTTCGTTACCTTCTTCATTACCGCAAGTGGAGAATTTTAGACAGAGACAGAAAGAAGAATTGGAGAAATTTATGCAACGACAAAAGGAAGCGGAACAAGCTTTTCTCCTACAGCAACAGCAGCAGCAACAAGAAGAGGTAAGAAAAAAACAACAGCAACAACAGCAAGAAGAAGTAGCAGCAAAGAAACAAGAGGGTGAAAATCAAACGGCTACGGTACTGTTGGACATTTTAGCGGAGTTAAGAAGTCTGAAACAAATGTATCAGACTTCTTTATCACGACCGAAGAGAATACGACCTTCCCGAGCTAAACACGCCAACCCTGTGACTAAGCCTGTCGTACCACCCTTAGTGATTTCAACCCAATCATCAGAAGTAGGCCTTGGCCGTGGCAAAGGCTTAAGGCAGTTAAAGTTGATTGGTTAAACTCACCCCTACACCAAAATAAAAAGGCCCTTTTCAGGGCCACCCACATTTCTCGAAAAGAAATACAATTTCAATTTGCCAATAACTCAAAAATGAACCCCATCCATTTTACCCTTATAGTACGTGTCTGTGTGTGAGTGCGTGAGTGTAGCTTCTTATTTTAAAATCAAAACTCAAAGACACTTACCTTATATCATTCATGTATTCTTTTCTCCATTTTTTACAATCCAATTCACAATTCACCACAGAACACTTTAATTAAAAGTTCATTGACTTCTTCTTTCTCCTTGTTTAGTCTCTCTGTTTTTTTAATTTCTTCACCGTTTTTTCCTCATTTTCTTCCCTTCTTCTTTTCTTCTCCTGTTTCTTTGCTTCTTTTAAATAGAATTGTCTTCTTTCTTCCTCTTCTTCCTCTGAAGAATCCCTCTCTTCTTTCGAAGAATCCCTCTCTTCTTCCGAAGAATCCCTCTCTTCTTCTGAAGAATCCTTCTTTTCTTCTGACTCCTCTTGTTTCTTTTTTGGGCAATCTGGAGACCAATGTCCTTTTTCTTTACAATAATAACAGGTATCTTGACTTTTGTCTTTTTTATCCCCTGTTTTTTTTCTTTTTTGACGGTCTGGACACTCTGAAGACCAATGCCCTTTCTTCTGACAGATATAGCAAGTATCCTGACTCTTATCTCGAAAGGAAGGAGAGTAGTCCGTCGGCTGGTCTGAAGAGAATTTTCTAATGACCCCTCGCAAAGCTCTGACGAAACGTTCCATCTGGGTAGTCTCTTCCATCGTTCTCCTCGGTTTGAGAGTGAAATGAATAGTGAAAGGACAAGACACACCCTTTTTATATACGCTGGTTTGCCATGACTATAAATTAGTCTATGGTGTTTGAACTTGAGTCATTTGACGTTTTGCACTCAAGATGAAACGATCCTATTCATTCGAGAAGAAAGAAGAAGAAGAAGAAAGTAAGAGGCAGAAACGTGATCTATCGCCTCGTACCAGGGCTGAAATCTTGGTACAAATTCATGCCAGTGATTTTGAAGAGGACATGAGTGAACCAGAATCCGAACCCTCTAAACCAAATTCACCACCCTTAGTCAACCCTGAAAAATACTATTCCATTCGAGAGACGGAAAAGCGCTCCTCTAGAAAATTTAGAACCACGGCTTACACCTACACGGTGAAGTTTAAAGATTTCAAGACCGACGTACCCTTGGAGAAAGCAGAAGGGTTTATCACCGAGATGTGGGATTCTTTGCTCACCGCACTCAAGCGACAATGTCAACCCAAAGAAGACGATCGCTTGACACTATCCATAGATCACGACGGTTTGAAATCCCCTGTTTGGATCGAGTTTAGCAGACCCGCAGAACTAACCCCTTCCAAAATCATGGACAAGATTCAACACGTACAACAATCTAATGACCAGTTTGACATCACCGATGGTAAAGCCACACTGAAAATGGCTCACGTCTCTCTTCCTCAAGGGACAGGACGCAAAAAGATGTTATTGGTGGACAACCTTCGCAACACCAAAACAAGTCTCGTCCGAATTAACAACCCTCAAGACCAGATGTGTTTAGCTCGAGCCATCGTGGTGGGACGAACCTATGCCAACAAGAACGACACGGTAGAATGGAAAAGAACCTGGAACACTATTCAACGTTCCTATCGAGCCAAACAACGAAACGAAGCAGAACTCCTGTTACAACAAGCCGGACTGTCCAAAGACACACCCTGTGGCATTCATGAGATGCAAAAATTGCAAGATGCCCTAGCTCCACGCTACACCTTGAAAGTGCACCCTCAAGAAATGCGCGGGCCTCTGTTGTTTCGAGGCCAAGATTTTAAGGACGGAAAATACATTCATGTCTATCATCACGATGACCATTTCGATACCATTACCAGTATCACTGGATTCCTGGGATACGGTTATAATTGTGAGAAATGTGACTATGGTTATAACAATCGAGAGCAAAACAAGCATTGTGGAATGAAATGCCCAGGATGTTTGGCCTCTCCACCCTGTCTGAGCGAAGGACCAGTGCCTTGTTCCACTTGTTTGCGCACGTTTGTCAGTCCTACCTGTTACCAGCAACATCTGAAAACACAAGGTTCACAGCAGAAATGTGCTTGTCAACTCTTGAGATTGTGCCCTACGTGTAGACAAGGCATACGTACCAATAGTACCAAGGCACACGTATGTTCAGGAAAAAAAAATGTCACATTTGTCACCACATCGTGGACTTGGAACACCAATGCTACGTGCAAAAATACCAACCCCCACCAGAGAAAGAGGACGGTCACAAGAAGAAAGGCAATTTCATCTTTTTCGATTTCGAATGCATGCAAGAGACCGGCATTCACATTCCTAATTTCTGCGTGGCTCATCGAGCGTGCGAGAAGTGCATTCAAGAACCTATCTTCAGTCATTGCCCTCACTGCAGCAAGATTCCTGGAGGACGTGAAAAAATCTTTCGGGGACCAAACACGTTAGCCGATTTTGCCCAATGGGTCTTAGACCCCATCGACAAGACGTGGAGCCAAGAGGACATCGAACGTTACGGAGATTGTCATCGTCATGCCACGGTGATGGCTCACAATTTCTCCGGATACGATGGACAGTTTCTTCTCAGATACTATACGGAACAAGGCACCGAACGTCCGAAAGTGACTTTGAACGGAGCCAAAATCATTTTCGTGCAAGTGGGACAAGTACAGTTTAAAGATTCGATGAGTTACTTGGCCATGCCTTTGAGTCGAATGCCTAAAACGTTTGGAATGACAGAAATGGCTAAAGGGTACTTTCCACACTTTTTCAATACGGAAGCCAATCAACATGCCGTTCTACCCCATTTGCCTGAGGCTCACTATTACGACCCGACAACATGCGTACCGAACAACGAGAAGATTTCTACGCTTGGTACCAGGCTCACGCCTCGGACCCCTTCGACTTTCAGGAAGAAATGTTAAAGTATTGTCGTTCCGACGTGGACATTTTACGACGTTGCTGTGGAAAATTTCGAGAACTGTTCATGGAACACGGAGGGGTCGATCCTTTGAAAGAAGCTTGCACCATTGCCAAAGCGTGTTCCTTAGTGTACCGCCAACGATTCATGCCTGAAAAGACCGTGGCTGTCATCAGTCCTCAAACGACCCACTTTGTCAAACGTCAATACTCGGTGAAAGCCCTACGCTGGTTACATTACTTGTGCGACAAGGAAGACAAATGGATTCAGCATGCCCGCAACGGAGGAGGCGAAAAGACCATCGGAACGTATTCGGTCGATGGCTGGGACTTAGAAAACCCCAAGATCGTGTACGAGTTTAACGGTTGCTTATTTCACGGATGTCCCGTCTGCTACCCTGACCGTGACACAAAAAATCAGTTTTTACAACGGACCATGGAAGACCTGTACCAGGACACTTGTCAGCGACGCCGAAAGTTAGAACAGGAAGGATACCAAGTGGTGGAAATGTGGGAACACGAGTACGATCACCGTATGAAAACCGATCCCGAGTTTAAACGCCTCGTGGAAAGTTACCAGTTCATGGACCCGCTGAACCCGAGGGATAGTTTGTACGGAGGAAGGACCAATGCCACCTGTTTGCTGTACAAAGCCGACGAAGAGAAAGGAGAAGAAATCAAATACATGGACGTGTGTTCGTTGTATCCCTACGTGTGCAAATATTGTCGCTTTCCTGTAGGGCACCCGCAATTGCTGACGGAACACATCGACCTGAAAAACATTCGACAATACGAAGGCTTGATCAAGTGCAAAGTTTTGCCTCCCACGAACCTATACCATCCCGTCTTACCTTACCATTGTCAAGGCAAACTGATGTTTCCCTTGTGCCGTACTTGTGCCGAACCGTGCAACCAGGACCAACCTTGCCATCACAGCCAGGAAGAACGTGCCTTGACGGGAACCTGGGTCAGCGTGGAATTGTTCAAAGCTCTGGACATGGGATACCAACTGTTAGAAGTGTACGAAATTTGCCACTTTCCCAAGACACAACAGTACCACAAGGGTGACCCTACTCAGAAAGGCATTTTCGCCGACTACGTGGATGCCTTTTTGAAACTGAAACAAGAAGCCAGCGGCTATCCTTCCTGGTGTCACACTCCCGAAGACCAAATACAATTCAAAGAGAAATACTACGAACAAGAAGGCATCTCTTTAGACCACATCGAAAAAAACGAAGGCAGGCGATCGTTTGCCAAAGTGATGTTAAATTGCTTGTGGGGTAAAATGGCACAACGACTGTGTTTACCCAAGACGGAATATTTGACAGAACCTTCCCGCTACTTCCAGATGATTCACGACAAAACCAAATACATGAAACACGTGGACGTCGTTCGAGAGGATTTGATCTTGGTCAATTACGAAGAAGATCTGGACTTTGTACAAGACGACCCTTTTGGAAATGTCATCATTGCGGCTTACGTGACAGCTCATGCTCGCTTAAAATTGTACGAAGCTTTAGAACTGTTAGAAGAACGCGTCCTGTACTTTGACACGGAGAGTTGCATTTACATCCATCACCCGATTCAACAGCACCCTGACATCGAAGGAGACCGTTAGGAGCCTGGACAGACGAGCATCCCGACGACAAGATTCTAAGTTTCGTCAGTGGTGGTCCCAAAAATTACGGCTACGAATACCGGGACAAACAAGGAGAAGTGCACACGACGTGCAAAGTGAAAGGACTGACTCTGAATCATCGTACCAGTCGAGTGGTCAACTTTGGGGTATTGAAAGAAGCCTTGCAATCGGGAGAGGATGGAAACTTTAAAGTGACCACTTATCAACCGAACAAGATTGTACGTTTACCCACTCACCACATCGTCAGTCGGCCCCTGGAAAAAATCTATCAAATCGTGTACCAGAAGCGAGTGAGACTTCCCAATCACTTTACGTTGCCGTACGGTCACATCGATATTGGTCAGCATATAAAAAGGGACAACGTCCAAGACCAATAGTTCATTGTTCATTGAAGTAACTTACCATGTCGTTGACGAAGAAGAAACCAGATTGGTTAGGAGTCAAATGTTGGACATCACCGAGACCAGGGTTTTGAGGCTTGGACACAAGAGGTGGCCCAGTATGCACGAGAGTTATTCAAGGAAAAAAGTTACTTTTCAACCTGTGTTAGTGTCGGTGCCAGAAGAACCCGTCACCCAGGACAGGACTGTCGTGGACAGGCCTGAAAGACCCTTTCGGGAGGACACTTGTGTGACCTTACCCCCTACTATAGATCTGGTTAGAACTTTACCCAAAACATGTGGTTGTTGTACAGACACTTGTTTTTTATTCCACGTTCATGTGCCTTTTATTCTTGTACTTAAGCCTTTGGCTTTTATGTATTTTGTCTTTCGTATTCATGTTTGAAAAAAACATTCAATAAACGTGTTCTGAAAAAGTATATAAACTCTTGTCTTGTTTGTTTTTCGTGTCACAAGTGACATTCCTCACACCATGGCTACCTCTACTGTCTCTGCTCCCTCTTCCTCTACTGTCAAAGTCATCGACGAACACTTAGATCGTGCCAGTTGGGAGGCTTTGTATCTTCGCCATCCCTTTAACATGCTCATTGCTGGACCTAGCGGTTCTGGCAAAACCGAATTCGTCAAACGTTTGATCGAACATAAACATCATTTGATCGATCGGCCCCCTCAACGGATCGTGTGGTGTTACAAAGAGTGGCAATCGGCGTACAGCCTCTTGCGAGAAAGTCAAGGCGATTCCATCGTGTTTGTGGAAGGCATTCCTAAAGAAGACGACGGCATCGTCTCTGACTCTCGTCAAACCCATTTGGTCATTTTCGACGACATGTTAGGAGAAGACGAAGAAGAAATTAAACTGTGGTTCACGCGCAAAGGGCATCACCGTAATGCCAGTGTCGTTTACATCACCCAAAATTTGTTTCAACAAAGTAAAACCCATCGCACCATCAGTCTCAATGCGCATTACGTGGTCTTGTTTAAAAGCCCTCGAGATAAATCGCAAGTGCAAGTCTTAGCCAAACAGTTAGGAACGCCTTGGCTGACTCAGGCGTACGACGATGCCACTCAAACGCCACACGCCTATTTACTCGTCGATTTGAAACCTACGACTCCCGAGGATTTGCGATTTCGTACCCACTTGTTTCACCACTGGTGCCAAGACGGAGGGCCTGTCCTGTACACGTCTCCGTCCTCGGCTTCATTTCACTCCCCATAAAAAAATCTATAAAAAGCTCAGACCCTTTTTCGTCTGTCTCACACAGTGCGAACATGACGTCCCTTCAGTCGCATCTTCCCGTCAAATTGATTCGTGCCTTGTATGGCATCAGTCGAGAAAAAAATCCACAAACACGAGCTCGTGTCTTAGAAGCTAGTCTCAAAGAAGTCTTACGATGGTTCACGGTGACGGCACGTCAATTACTCCAAGGAATCATTCAGATTCCTCATCAAACCAAACGCTTTTTTGATCGAAACAAAGTCGCTTTGGTTAAACTGGCCGATCCCCGCATCGACACTCAGACCAAAAAACAAATCATTTTGAAACCTGGAGGGAGCGGTAATCGAGGAGGGGTCATCATTCGCTCACTCTTAAGATGGGATCCTAATGCCCCCAAAGTTATACCCAAGACAAAAGTCCAACGAAGCCCCAAGAAGAAAAAGACCAGGTCCCCAAGGAGAACTTCTCCAGTGGCAGGACCCTCCTCTGACCAGACACCACCACCACCCCTGAAAAAGAAAAGAAGCCCCCAGAAAAAGAAAAGTCCACAGAAAACTAGTCGCAAGAGAGGCACTTCGGCCAGGACGCAACCTTACACTCGCAAACCACGACCTGCCACGGCGGTGACTGCGTCTCCGGCAGCTTCACGTTTGTCCACTTCTCCGTTAATGACACCCAGAACTGAAGAGTACTTGGAGACGTTGATCACACCAAGAACTTCTCCGTTGATGACCCCCAAAAGAACTTCCCCAGTGGCAGGACCTTCCAATTTAGTGGCAGTGGCTGCTGCTCACAAAGTACCTTCTCCCAAAATCAAAGTTCAAGAAAGATCTGGCATGTTACAAAGTTTACTGGATTTGTCCAAGCAAGAACTGGCTCGATTTAGTCCGTTACGTACCCCTGCACGACGTGTCATGCCTGTCCTCAAACTAATACGACGTATAGACAATCAGTGGCGACGCGTTCCAGTATAAAAAAGGACTGTGACCAAGTCGGGTATCAGTGTTTTTTGGTGCTCCTGAAGACTCAAAGATGTCACCCTCCAGAAAACCCCAAGGGAAGAAAAGGAAAGGACTGCCACCACGTTTAGCCAAACATGGGGACATGTTATCTGTCTTGTCCAAAGCTTCTCCACCTCTACGAGAAAAACTCATTCAAACAGCCTCCAAAGAGGTCATCGATACCGTGTGCGAATGTTGTTTGAACGTTTTGAAAGGCACGATCCCTTTGTCCAAACACCAGAAACAATGCTTAGGCAAACATCGTCACGTTCTTCGCCAAATGGTTCAAAAGAAAATTCCCATTCGTCAAAAAAAGAAGATGTTAGTGCAACGTGGAGGTATTTTACCTCTCTTGTTAGGCCCCATACTGAAAGGAGTCTTGGGAACCATGTTGGGAGGACTGGTGGGAGCAAGATAAAAAGGCCTCGGAAGTTCCAAGATCTCAGAATCGACCCCTGACAACCCCATGGAAGGACGAAAACTAGCTTTAGTGCCTTACAAACGATGGATGGGATACCATCGGTGGCAAGAACAACACACCCCGCATTTACCTCCCAATCCCCATTTGAGCGAGATGTCCCAGTTGCAACACGAATTGCAGTCCTTGATGGATCGCCAAGATTTGTCCGAAACAGAAAAATCGCAAAAGAACGGTCAACTCTTGCAACGACTGCAACTCTTTCACCAGAAAGCTTTAGACGAAACAGCTCTACCCACTCTGAAAGATTTTAAGACCTTGATGAAAAGTCCAGCACTATCACCAGTACCAGT
Organism: Sinohyriopsis cumingii; assembly: GCA_028554795.2. NCBI lineage: Eukaryota > Metazoa > Mollusca > Bivalvia > Unionida > Unionidae > Sinohyriopsis > Sinohyriopsis cumingii. The sequence goes on along the minus strand of CM068832.1, from coordinate 72,492,925 downwards.
ACCAGTACCAGTACCACCAGTACCCGTGACCAAGACAGAAAAAGGAGAAGAAGAGGAAGGGTTTCAAACTCCACCAGAAAAAGTACGCAAGTTAACAACACCACCTACCTCCAGAATTGGATGGATTAAAAAGATGATGTCCACCCCTTCTTCCTCACAAGAGAAAAAGAAAGTGAAGACAGAAGTGAAGACAGAAGTGAAACAAGAACCGATATCCCCCGCTCAGACATCCTTCTCCTCTTCGACACCTATTGCTGGCCGCACACGCAAAGCATTGCAATCCAAGAAAATACCCCAAGAGAAAAAGAGTAGCATCCTCCAAGAGTGGGGGTCTTATTGACACACCAACCAACACAAAAAAATGGAAAAAGTCTTAGCCAGCATTTACTACGATCCCTCCCATCCTGCAGGTTACGCAGGAGTTCAAAAATTGTACCGTGCTGCCAAAACGCGACTGAAAAGTCTCCGTTTACCTCAAGTGCAACGATGGTTTCAAGAACAAGCTACCTACACTTTACACAAACCCATTCGACGCAAGTTTGCCAGAAGTCGCACTCGAGTGGAAGGCATCGATCATCAATGGCAAGCCGATTTAGCCGATGTCTCTCATTTGGCCAGCTACAATCGTGGCTACAAATATTTGTTTTGTCTCATCGACGTCTTTTCCAAATTTGCCTGGGTCGTGCCCTTGACTTCCAAATCGAGCAGCGAGTTAGTGCGAGCCCTGCAACGGGTGTTGAAACAAAGCGGTCGTCACCCTCTTTGATGGCAAACGGACAAAGGCACCGAATTTCTGAACCAAGCTTTCCAAAAAGAATTAAAGAAACGTGACATTCATTTCTTTACCACCGAGAATCCCGAAACCAAAGCCAGCATCGTGGAACGTTTTCAACGCACTTTGAAAGAAAGCATGTGGAAATATTTTACGCATCACCACACTCTGAAGTACATCGACATCTTACCGCACCTGGTGCAAGCGTACAACCAATCTTACCATCGAAGCATCGGACGTGCCCCGCAAGACGTGACTCCCGACAACGAAGTGTTGGTGTTTGAGCGCCTGTTTGGTACGTCCCGGACGAGGGCTGTCCCCAAGAAAAGTGGAGAGTTGACCGTAGGAGATTGGATGCACATTGGCAAGACCAAACGCACTTTCGACAAAGGTCACTTACCTAACTGGACGACCGAATTGTTTCGCGTCACTGGACGAGTGCATGGCCGTCATCCTGCCGTCTATAAATTGGAAGACATGAACGGAGAAGTGCTCAAAGGAACGTTTTATTTGCCCGAGTTACAACGTGTGACCAAAAAAGAAGACGACGTGTACGACATCGAAAGCATTCTCGAACGCAGAACCCGTAAAGTGGGCAAACGACGTGTCAAAGAAGTCAAAGTACGTTGGAAAGGATATCCACCCAGTTTTGATTCTTGGATCGACGCTTCGCAAGTCATCGACTATAAAAAGAAGTGACCATCATGCCCTTTCACACAGCAGACGCAGCTACGTCGACCACTCCTCCTTCACCTAGTTCTTCTGTGCAAGATTTACAAAAACAACCCTTGTGGGTGTGGTGTGGAGAACGTGTGCCTAAAACGCAAATCGTGTTTTTCTGCCAAATCTTCGTGGTGTATTGTGTCATCGGGGCAGCCATCGCCAATTTGAGTTTGCAACAAGGAGACAAACAATTGTGGACCATTTTATTGAGCAGTTGCATCGGTTACCTGCTTCCTAATCCCTCCCTGAAATTCACCTCGAACGGGAACCCCGGGAACCTTGTGTCCAGTGCCAGTGCCAGTCACCACTTCAATCACAACCAGAACCCCATTTTAGACGGAGACACGCCTCTGACGTCCTTTAACCCTTCGGACAGCCACAGAACTCTGGAATTATGAGTCACCAAAACCAATTTGACTTAACTTTAACAAGTGACAGTTCCATGGAGGTGTTTCCCAAGAACACGTTGTGCTGTTACACGGCCAAATTACCTCAGGCCATCCAGTTAGATCACGAAGCCAATTGGGAACTGGCTTTAGTAGAAATGATTCACCCGACCCAAGTCCTCAATGTCCTTCCCAATCAAAATTTTTTTGATGTGGAAGTTCATGACGAGCAAATGCAACAGTGGATGGATAGCAATGTCAAATATGACAAGAAAACCCGTGCACAAAAGTACACCACCTATCACTTGTTCATTCCCCCAGGCTATTATTTTAGTGGTCAACATTTGGTCAGCACCATAGCCTCCAGGTTTAATGTCGTGTTTCTGAAAGCTTTGGAGCATGTCAACAAAAATGTCACCATGGAGTACCACAAAGCAGCTCGTCGCTTCTTGATGAAATTTGAACGGAGTAAAATCCTGTCCATTTTATTTTGTCCTGAATTGTATGACATGTTGGGCGGAGACATGGACATGAGAAAGACCATGATCAAGAAAAACGAATTACCCATCGTTTACGACAACGAGTCTTTTAGCAAGTTATTTCGTGCCCCGGTAGAACTGAACCAAGGACTGAATTTGATGTTCGTGTATTCCGATGTGGTGGAGTACAATGTGGTGGGACACACCTCCGTACCGTTACTGCGTGTCATTCCTTTCAAAGTGGATTCTGCCACAGATGCTGACGAGGAAGGTGGAAACACTTACCACGTCCACCGCGAATTTGTCCATCCTCACTATTTGCCGGTCAGCAAGTCGTATTTGGACACGGTCAACATTGCTATAAAAGGAGATCTGGGACAAAATATTCCATTCACCAAAGGAAAAGTCACGGTGAAACTCCATTTTCGAAAACAGTTCTCTCACGACTCGTAAGTAAGTCATGTATCCAGTGTACCGAGGGGTTGCTCGACAGCGAGGACACGGTTTAGGAGACATGTTAAAATCGGCCTTTCGTTCGGTGGCCCCAGTGTTGAAACCGATGGTGACACGTGGATTGCACGCCTTGAAAGATGCGGCACTGACGCAAGGCAAAGAATTTCTCCAAAATGTCATCATCGACAAACAAAACCCTAGAGAAGCCTTCATGAGGGCAGGCAAAAATGTCTTGCTGCAAACGGGCAAAGACATTTTAGGCCAACGAGAAACACCTATAAATGCCCTGCACGCTACCGAGTCAGGCATTCAGCAAGGACAAGGCAGAAAGAGACGACGAAGAAAACACCCTTTCACCAGACTTCAAGCTAGAAAGGCCAAGAAAAGAAGAAATGTTCGAGACTTAGACGTTTTCGATTATTGAGAAAAGAGACAAAAAAATGATGCACCGAGAATCTTGCGCTTGTTCCAAGACGGAACTGGATCTGTTTGCCATGCCCCCCCCCCCCACGATGATGACGATGCAAGAATCCCAGTGGGTGGAATTTCACCCCGTCTCCTCACTGACCGATTCCGCTCCCATCGAGTTTGAAATCAAAGGACAGCCCGAAGATTACATCGATCTGAATAGCAGTTACTTGTGCCTGAAAGTCAAAGTTCTAGATAAGACTGGAGGTCCTATAGACGATGAAGCAGTAGCTCCCGTCAACAATTTCATGCATTCCTTGTTCAGTGGAGTGGACTTGTACTTGAATAACAAACTGGTCAGCAGCAGCATGCATACTTACCCTTATCGTGCCTATCTGGAAAATCTCTTGACGTACGGAATAGATGCCAAGAACACTCATCTCAATGCCTGTGTGGTATGGGAAGCTGACGAACCTACCAAGTTTGAAATATTGGAAACTGATGAAAAGAAAGACAACAATGATGGATTTGTAGAACGAAGAAAGAGAATCACGGGAGCCGACACAAGTTTAGAACTGATGGATCGTTTGCATTTGGACATGTGGTTGCAAGAAAAGTATTTGCTGAACGGGGTGGATGTCCGCCTGAGACTGAATCGTAGCAGTGCCGCTTTCCATTTGATGGCTGATAGTGACGGTTACAAAACCAAAATCCTAGAAGCTAGACTCTACGTACGCCGTGTGGAAGTGTTACCTAAAGTGGGAAACGACATCAGTCAGACGTTGAGCAGAACGACTGCCAAGTATCCCATACGACGCGTGGAAGTGAAAACCTTCACCATTCCCAAGGGACAGCGATCCATGATCGAAGATCATCTGTTCCAAGGACAGTTACCCAAACGTTTGATCGTTGGTATCGTCGAGAATACAGCCTTCAACGGAGCTGCCGAAAAAAATCCTTTCTACTTTCAACACTTTGGCGTGTCCAAAATCGAAGTCAGTCGCGATGGCAAGACCTTGTGTACCCGACCTTTCGAACCTGACTTTAAAAAGAAAAATTACTTGAGATCGTACTTGTCCTTGTACGAAGCCACCGGACAGTTAGGAACCAATACCAGTCACGGTATTACGTACGAGGATTATGCAGGAGGCTACGCTTTGTGGGCTTTTGATTTCACTCCAGACCAAGGCAGCGACGAGGGACATTTCCACCCTATAAAATCCGGCCAGATTCGTGTGGAAATTCACTTTAAAGGCCGAGACCCTGATGAAACGGTGAACGTCATCCTGTATGCAGAATTCGATAATACCATAGAAATCAACAGTTTGAGAGAAGTCATCCTAGATTACTAGAAACCATGGAAGACTGTTATCCCTCTTTACCTAGTGGAGAAACTTTTAGTGTTGCATTGTTGTTAAAAAATGTTAGAGTTGTTGTTTAGTGTTAAGTGATTTTTGAATAAAAAATGTTGTGTTTTGAAAAAATTGTTTGATGTTATATTGTTGGATTATTGTTAAAAAATGTTAGAGTTGTTGTTTAGTGTTAAGTGATTTTTGAATAAAAAATGTTGTGATTTGAAAAAAATGCCTTTGTCTTTTGTTTAGCTATAAGAATGTTGGATTGATGCTCTTTCATTTCTTACTATCCCTCTCATGACACTCACTATACGTTGCGACTCATAAACCGTGTGGGGGATGTTTTCCTTCACGTCCGCGCTTTGACTTTAAGAACCGGGTTGTTTCCAGTCTAACCATCCATTGTCGACTCATCCTCCTAAGAAGATGTGCTCCAAACTAGCTAAACTCAACGAAGCCTACGTGAATTTGCATAGGGTCAGACACAGTCTGATACCGAAGCCAGAAGAAATAGAGAATGTGAGAATGTTAAAAATCACTGAAGACCTGATAGAAGAGCTCTTCAGAGAAGAAATGAACAGGGAAAAAGAAGAATGGACAGAGAAGTACAGACTTCAGAGACAGCAGCAACAACAACAACAAGAGCAGCAGCAGCAACCTGAAGCTGACAGAGGCTTTGTCGATTGTCGTATCGACACCAAAGAGTTCTTCTTCTCTTTCCGAAGAAGCAGACCTATCGCCAGAAAGTCTATCCTCAGAGGACATCGCATTCTTAGAAACTAAAAAGAATGCCATAGCAAAACAAAAAAAAAAAAACAGCCCTTTTCAGGGCTACCCAATACTCTAGAAAAGAAATAACAATCGATTTGCCAATGTGTGTAGGTAGAGTAGTGTGAAAATAAACACTAACTCTTTTTTAAAAAAATGTGAGGGTATGTGTTTGTGTGTTTGTGTTTGTAAGTGGTTAAGTAAGTTGGTATGGATAATAGATGAAAATGATGTCTTTTTTTTTTTGGTGTTTGAGGTGTAAATTTGGGGTTAGATTGGATTGCTTTGCGTATGTGGATAGTCTGTTGAAGTGATTTATAAAAAAAATTAAAATAGTGATGGGTAGCATAAAAAAGTGAGTGAGTGTTTCTTTTAGGTCCGCGCGTTGTTGTTTTTTTTGGTTATGATCTAGGTAAGATCAATTTTATGTTTTTAGGGGGATGTTTTCCATCACGTCCGCGCTTTCACTATAAATTGAAACTCGTTCGGCAGTCCAGCTACCCTTGTTGATTGATCAACACCAAAAATGAACACGAGACTGGAGAAACTATTGGAACTTCATGTGCATCTGGAATATGCCAGGCGCATATTAAATGAACTGGCCGCGGAAGCCATTGTGGAGGAGGGAAGGATAAGAGAGGAGGAGGAAAGAAGAAACAAAGAAGAGGAGGAGAGAAGATATAAAGAAGAAGAGGAAAGAAGATACAAAGAAGAGGAGAGAAGATACAAAGAAGAGGAGGAGGAGGAAAAGGAGAGAAGAAGAAAAAATTTCAGAATCCCAGAGAGCGAAAATTGGAATTCTGAAGCGACATATCCTGCCTCTGCTCTCTCCCCCAAAAAGGTAAAAAGTAACTGGGGGACAAGATGTGTATGCGGCGCCAGGCCTGGAAGGTGCCACCATTAGCCAGGTGTCCATGAAGTTCCAAACAAATAAAACAGCCCTTTTCAGGGCTACCCAATACTCTAGAAAAGAAATAACCATCAATTTGCCAATGTGTAGGTAGAGTAGTGTGAATATAAACACTAACTCTTTTTTAAGATAGTGTGAGGGTATGTGTTTGTGTGTTGGTGCTTGTAAGAGCTAAGGTATGTTTGTGGGAATAGTAGATTATGGGTTTCTTTATTGTTTCTTAGCGTAGGTGAAGAGTATAGTTAGGGTTCTGTAAGCGCTCACGTACGATTGTGTGGATAGTAGATTATGGATTTTGTTTATTGTTTCTTAGCGTATGTGTTTGTGTGTTTGTGTTTGTGTGTTTGTGTTTGTACCCGCTCACGTACGATTGTGTGAATAGTAGATTATGGATTTGTTTATTGTTTCTTAGCGTATGTGGAGAGTATAGTTAGGGTTTTGTAAGCGCTCACGTACGATTGTGTGGATAGTAGATTATGGATTTGTTTATTGTTCTTAGCGTATGTGGAGAGTATAGTTTGGGTTTTGTAACCGCTCACGTACGATTGTGTGGATAGTAGATTATGGATTTTGTTTATTGTTTCTTAGCGTATGTGTTTATGTGTTTGTGTTTGTGTGTTTGTGTTTGTACCCGCTCACGTACGATTGTGTGAATAGTAGATTATGGATTTGTTTATTGTTTCTTAGCGTATGTGGAGAGTATAGTTTGGGTTTTGTAAGCGCTCACGTACGATTGTGAGGATAGTAGATTATGGATTTTGTTTATTGTTTCTTAGCGTATGTGGAGAGTATAGTTTGGGTTTTTATTATATGACATGAGAAAGTATAGTTTGGGTTTTATTATATGAAATGAAAAGGTAGGGGATGTTTTCCTTCACGTCCGCGCGTTGTTTGGTCATGATCTAGGTAAGATCAATTTTACGTTTTAGGGGGATGTTTTCCTTCACGTACGCGCTTTAAGTATAAGAACCCACAGTATTCGTCGTTCAAACCATTCTGCAAAGAATAGAAAAAGAAGATGGCTTCTAACCAAATGGACAAAATACAAACATTACAAGACGTTTTAGACAACTTAGGAATGATGGAGCAGATGTTGATAAGACTGGTTGAAGACCATTATTCCTATAGTCCCCATCGTGTAAAGATGGAAATTAATAACTTAAAAAAGGTAAAGGACAAGATTAGTGGTGTCATGAAAGAGATAAAGGAGGAGAAGGAGGATGAAGAGGAAAGAATAAGAATAAGCAAATGGAACGAAAAGATTGAAAAAGAAGAAGAAAATGAGAAGAGGAAGAAAGAAGAGAAGGAAGAGAAGAAGAAAGAAGAGCAGGAGAAAAAGAAAGAGAAGAAGAGAAAGAGTGTTGGAGATAAAATAAGAACTTGGTGGAGAAAAAGAAGAAATTAGAAGCAGAAGAAGAAGAAAACCCAAAGGCCCTTTTCAGGGCCAGCCATATTTCTCGAAAAGAGATAGCCTTTCCATTGCCTACCCCTTTTTAAAAAAATTTAAAAAAAAAAAAAAATCCCATATTCAATTCCCCTTGTCCCTAAACAGGCCCAAACTCTATTCCCCATGTTAAATTCCCCTTGTACGTAGAGTGACCCACGATTTTTCGCCATGTTAAATTTCCCTTGTACGTAAAGTAACCCACGATTTATTCCCATGTTAATTCCCATTGTACGTAATCTGACCCACGATTTTTCGCCATGTTAAATTCCCATTGTACGTAGAGTGTCCCAGGGTGGTTTGTAATGCTAATTCCCATTGTACGTAGGGTATCCCCATTTACTACTTATATAAGCATAATTGTATATAATACGTTATTTTAATGGTACATTATTCGCTTACTAACATTGCTATTACAATCATCAATCACACGCTCTCACTCTTTTCGTCTATTACGCACACATTAGCGTGCACATGAACATCTGCTTAACGATGCGAATATCATCTACTGGAGCTAGATTCACAAGAGTCCCGTAATCTTTCAGTTCTCTGTACAAACTGGTCGCTTATCCGAATATTGATGTGAGAAAAACTCTCTGCAGCCCTTTCTTCTATGAAGTCATCTCGTTCATCTTCTGTGACGTTATTTTGCGTAAGGATGACATACTGTTGAATAAAGATCAAAATGTAAGCATCTTATTTATTGAATCGTTATATTCATTGGAAGACGAGCATCACTCAATTTATTCCTTCCATTATTTATTGACTCTTGTTGTATTAGCTTGTCTGTGACGTCACATTTACTTATCATTTCATCTCAGCCACATAGCTACAGTCCACTCATCCGTCTGTCTATATGTCTGTCTCTCATGCCAACACAGACGTCAAACATCAATGTCAATACTAACTTCTGAGCATATATTTTATAACCTAGGAACCACAAGTGGTAGATGCATTATTGGCTGCAGTCATTCATTTAACTGAAATCAAGTTCACCGAATCGTCTAAAGTGGCTGGGGCGGCCGATCTAACGGACTTGGAACAAGTAGTTTACGGTGGGTCTTATGAATCAATAGTCTATGGTGCGTCGTAAGAACCACTAGTATAGGGTGGGTCTTAGGAAGCAGTGGTTATGGTGTAGGCTACGAACCAGTAGTTCAAGGTAGGTCTTATAAATCATTAGTTTTTGACCTATTGTAAGAACCTGTATACGGTACGTTTTAGGTACCAGTAGTTTATGATGTATCATAGGATCCAGTATTTTACGGTATATCTTAGAATCCAGTAGTTTACGGTGTATCTTAGGATCCAGTAGTTTACAGTGTATCATAGGATCCAGTAGTTTATGGTGTATGATAAGATCAAGTAGTTTACGCTGACTCCTGCACAGATAATAATGCTCTAATTAGGAAAATTAAAATATATTTCTATCCTCTAGAGAAAATATGGTTTTCTTAAAATGTAAAAGAAAAAGAGATTTTCTCAAATATTTGATTGTAGTAGGCTATAATTTCCAATATATTCGTTATCTAATGCTCGAACAGAACGGTTCATGCGAAAATATTGTAAACAACTATACAGTCATCTTGACAGGAAATTGTGGTTTTATCCTTTACCATGTACATTGTTTCCAGAGTAGATTCTGTATGAATGTTTTTGATTTTCAAATGACTTTTTACTGCTCTCGGACAATGGCTTAGCTAACTTAGAATAGCACACAGACATAATCGTCTATCAATTCTGAAATATTATGAACTTATCAAATGCTGATTTCGTCTTTCGTCTTATCCAGTCTGACACTGTATATAATTTTGCAATATATTCTTTCCAGCATCTGAGCTACTTAGCCTCAAAGCTGAAGATTTAGTGGAGGCGCTTCTTTCGACCAAAATTACTGTACGAGGTAAGCAATTATTCTAATTTCAGCGTGCATGAAACGTGTGCTTCATATAACTTTGATAACGAGTGACTCTTTCTATCCATTCATATCAAAGATTAGATACCCATCTACTCGGTTAATGACCATAGTAATGATTATGTATGTATGTATGTATGTAAGTATGTATGTAAAAAGACAATCAGAAATATTTATTATTTGGTTCATTCCAAATCAATGTATTGAATTAAAAGTTGTATTTATTTTTGAAGGCATACGATGAGTACGCATTCTCTTTCAATGTTTATGTAGGTTCAATTGCACGTGACCCTGTTTGTAGAAGTTGCTATAAAAATTAGTCTTCCGTTCAGTTGTACAGAAATAGACACATCAGCCTGATGACATGGTTACAGTCTGACCAAAGGAAATCTTCGTTACATTTCGCAACAATGCAATTTCAATTATTCTCAAAATAATGTAGGTTTGGTGTCCTACAGAAATTTTGTAAACAACAGTGAGGTGTCACAACTTTTCTTATGTGAAGTAAATGCCAGTTATTTAAAGGTTTATAATAGTATATTTGTAATCAAAGAGTGAAAGAAACTGTGTTATTAATTTTTATATTCATCATCGTGTCTCTTAAAGAAGCATATGGCAGCTAAAGGGATAATTTAGGTGCGGATAGGTCATTTATAAACATTATTGTACACAAGAGGTTATTTGCTCTCTTACGCCACTTAAATATGTACATACCAGGCAGAAAGACAATGTAATCCTTAGGCAAATACACAAAAAAGGGGTTAAACCTAAACAACTGTGTAACCTAACTTAGGAGATACAAATATTTTGACTATTAAAATTGTAGTAATTTGTACTTCAGTGTCTAATTCTACGAAACTTTCAATCTTAAAAATATAATACGATTACCATTCTCAGGGTGTGTAAAAGGAGTCTTGAACGAATGGAAGTAATAATTACAAGATATCAATGTAATATCGATTACCATACCACTTACAATACAGTGCGTGTGTGTGGGTGTGTTTTGAAAATTTAACGTATTTAGTCAAATGTGTGCAGTGAGCCTGTATATATTGAAGACTAGCTCAGGGGTACCAGGCCGACCAGTCCCAACACTAACGTCTTAATGCTGAGCGCGAAGCGAGGCAGCTGATATTAATGTCATAATTCTTCTGTATGACTCAGCCGGGGTTCGAACCCCTGACCTCCCGCATCCGAGGCGGACGCTCTGACCTCTAGCTATCCTGCTACTGATAGAAAAGCAAAACAAATAATGATCTACACTCAGGCAAAGCAGCATAGAAACACCTAAAACAGATTACTGAGAAAAGAGGCAGTGATGGGTAAATCATACCATATGAATGTTATTAATTTGAAATAGACTTTATTTTTTGTTTACATTGAAGGTGATGAGATCCGACGAAACAAAGGCCTGCAGCAGGCCGCAGAAGGGCGTGACGCTCTAGCCAAGATGTTGTATGAGAGAACTTTTCAGTGGTTGGTCCGTCAGATCAATGCAGACCTCCATCCCGATAGAAAAGGGTAGGCTGTCACTCTGATATCATCAAAAATATTGGGAAGACATTACAAAAACACATTATAAAGCGGAAGACAAAAATTATGTTCTTTCTTAAAATCAGCACTTATGGCCAAATTAAATGACAACCAGTGACCAAATCTGAATACATACGTCATAGTCCACATTAAAAAAACAATGACTAAATTTTGATACATGATAGTACACATTAAAACACAGCCAGTAACCGAATATGAATACATATGTGATAGTACTCATTAAAACACAGCCAGTAACCGAATATGAATACATACGTGATAGTACAAATTAAAACACAGCCAGGAACCAAATATGAATACATACGTGATAGTACATATTAAAACACAGCCAGTAACCGAATCTGAATACATACGTGATAGTACACATTCAAACACAGCCAGGAACCGAATATGAATACATACCTGATAGTACACATTAAAACACAGCCAGTAACCGAATATGAATACATACGTGATAGTCCAGGTTAAAACACAGCCAGTAACCGAATATGAATACATATGTGATAGTACATATTAAAACACAGCCAGTAACCGAATCCGAATACATACGTGATAGTACACATTAAAACACAGCCAGGAACCGAATATGAATACATATGTGATAGTACACATTAAAACACAGCCAGGAACCGAATCTGAATACATATGTGATAGTACACATTAAAACACAGCCAGTAACCGAATCTGAATACATAAGTGATAGTACACATTCAAACACAGCCAGGAACCGAATCTGAATACATATGTGATAGTACACATTAAAACACAGCCAGGAACCGAATCCGAATAGCTACGTGATAGTACACATTAAAACACAGCCAGTAACTGAATCTGAATACATACGTGATAGTACACATTCAAACACAGCCAGGAAACGAATATGAATATATATGTGATAGTACACATTAAAACACAGCCAGGAACCGATTCTGAATACATATGTGATAGTACACCTTAAAACACAGCCATTAACCGAATACGAATACATGCGTGATAGTCCAGGTTAAAACACAGCCAGTAACCGAATCTGAATGGATATATCATATTACTTAATTACACATTTTCACATTTTCTCTGGAACACCTTCACTTAATGATTATTTAATTCACAATTTTATACTTTAATTATTTCTAAAGGGGTAATGATGATAAAATTATACTAATAACACTACTTGTAATAATGAAGGCAATGATGATGACGACCGACGTTGATGATCACGATGACAAGGATGACAATGACGATGAAAATGATGACGAAAGTTAAGTTTCAGGAGCACCTTTACTTATTGGTTATAATTCACTTCTGTTTGATTTCCTTCTACAGTGGAAGCAATAATAATAATAATAACAATAATAATAATAATAATAATAATAATACAATGATGATGATGATGATGACGACGACGACGACAATGACGACCGAGACGACAAAGATGAAGTTAACGGTAATAACGCTTTTTTTATTGAAGATTTGGACAGCTCTTGAGCACCAGCATACTAGACATCGCTGGTTTCGAAATGCTTCCAGTTAACAGCTTAGAACAGCTGTGCATTAACATCGTCAACGAAAGGCTCCAGAACTTCATGAACGAGAGACTTTTCCGGTTCGAGCTTCAGACATACACAGATGAAGGAATAGACGTGGGAAATGTGGCATTTGAGAACAATGACGTTCTCATAGCCTTTCTTACAAAGGTTTGTTTATTTGCCTGTGTATCTGGTGTTAACACACACACACATACAAAGGACACTTAGCCGGTGATGACATAAATGTCTTAAAGACAATGATGATTTCTAGAACTCTTCCTACAATATTTGTGAGTAACTACATTATGTAAATAGGTGATGTCATTTTGTTTATACAGACAAGGACTATGTTGATTTTCTAAATTTACAAATTTACACGAACATTCTTGGAATTTCTTGAACTCGACGACTTTACCCTGTGTTAATTTAAATGTGGTTAACCGTAAAAGATTCTTGCATTCCCTGAAGTTGTCGAACATATATGTTGTCACATTCATGATGCTTATTAAACAAAATTGTCCAGTAACTATCTTACCATATTAGCAATATAAGTGGAATTAGTGACGTGGATTCGTCGACGTAGACCATTTCACATCGATCAGGATCTACTTTGTAAAGAGTATCCTTAATTCAGTACATATCATACTGTAAAGAGTATCCTTAATTCAGTACATATCATATTGTAAATAGTATCCTTAATTCAGTACATATCATAGTGTAAATAATAGCCTTAATTCAGTACATATCATATTGTAAAGAGTATCCTTAATTCAGTACATATCATATTGTAAAGAGTATCCTTAATTCAGTACATATCATATTGTAAAGAGTAACTTTAATTCAATACATTACATACTGCAAGCTATCTTTTTAGCAAACGTTGGTGGGCATGTTAATTCTGTGTATATTTTACCAAGCAGAACCATTATTGTTTAAAACAAAATATAATGAATTCCTTATTGGTTCGCCAGGGTTGAACCATTTCGGGAAAACTGTTACATCTATTATCATCATCATCACGATTGTATATTTACTAGCATTCATTTACCTGTACCCTTTTTAGCCCCGCAACAGCGTCTTAGCCATCCTAGACGAACAGTCTACTCTACAACAAGGGTCAGAGATTGCGTTTGTACGCCAACTAACGGAGATATACAAGGACTCGGGTATTTACATTCCGCCTGTAGCCGATCGCCCAGAGTTCACAGTACGACACTTTGCGGGAAAGGTGAGATTTAAATGTCTCTACAAAAATATAAGCAAATGAATACACAAAATATGAACCAGTTGAGAGCTGTCATTTTTGGATAAGTGGTCTTACATGGCATGTTATTGCTTATATAAGGGCCAATACTGCAGGAAATTAGTTCATACAACTTTGAAAACTCCTTATATAAGATTAGGTGTTAGGTATATAAATTGACCTTTAGGGTACGTTTGCCAAATGTAATGTGTAAGAGGATATTTTAGAAAGGACCACATACCGACCCATGGATTTGAATTTATATATAAATATATTTGCCACACCCGCTATTGCCAGTTTGGTCGAGCGATGGATCGTTAATCCAAGAGTCGTAGGTTCAGTACCCGTCGAAATCCAGACTGCCTGTGCTGGCACAGAGTGTCATTGTTAACGGCTCCTAGGTTACATTCCTTCAACATGATATGGTCAACAATGCATTCAAAGTGCCGTAAAAACCCACATTTAAGAAAACAAACCAATGCGTTTCGTTCGATTTAAAACTTGTATTGTGGTATTAACTGGATATATATAGATATGTGTGGCACTGTGCTTGTAATCCTTTTAATCGGAAGAATCATTTATGTATGTATTGTACTTATTTAGGTAAATAAAACTTGTTGAAAAATAATCCTTTCTATTTGCTTGCAAGGTTCATTTTCTATGCTGGCTTATATTATGGAATAGAAAATAAACTTGTCAGCAATTTCTATTTTAAGGTGACATACAATGCTGCTGGTTTTCTGGAGAAGAACCGTGATCTTCTGAGCACTGAGTTGAAGGACTGTATAAAATCCAGTCAGGATGACTTTATTAGCGACCTTTTCACCGTCAAGCGTGGGCCAACAGGGACTATATCTGCGTAAGGCAAACATATTCAGGCGCGGATAAATGGTTTTTAAAGAAGGGCTCTCCAAGTTGGGCAGATCTAGAACACGGTCATACATGCACATAAACACACACACACACACACACACACACACACACACACACACACACACACACACACGCATATATACATACATACCATTTTCCCATAGTCTTAGTTTCGTTTGTAAGCCACTGTTGTTAGACTAGCATGTAATAGAACACGAAAATATGTTTCAGTAAGAGAAACTTAGTATCTTAGGAGTCTGCGAAGTAACAAGTCGGCCAAATGTAAGCTTTCATGAAACACGAATTTCTGATTTGCGATTATACATTAGAATGCATACTTAGTAGAGAACTTTGTTAATATTCGATCTAAACAGATGCGATTGTAGGTTTCATTGTGCATTATTGAATAATATTTCGGAAGATTCTTTCCAACCAATTTCTTTTCCCTTCAGAACTGTCTACAATTATGGAAAGTCTCGACGGGAAATGGCAGTGCGTGTGCTGCCACCTGGAGCCCCAAAAAGAGAACAGCAAGTTTCCGATCTGCGGAAAAGTTTGTCCTGCTTCTTTAAAAAGTAATCATTTATTGTTTTCTCATGACATACACATAACTCTGACCTTTATGTAACCTGTAGCTTGCTAATTAGGATTAAAAGAACATTATTCATCTCTCTCTCTTTCTCTCTCTCTCTCTCTCTCTCTCTCTCTCTCTCTCTCTCTATATATATATATATATATATATATATATATATATATATATATATATATTGAGAGACACATACATACAGATATGGTGAGACAGAAACAGGGAGAGGTGTGTATGTACACAATTACAACTGAGATCAAACATTGTTATCAATGATGTGAACACAAATAGTACAACTGTTCCGATGTAATGCGTCACTTCTGTACACGTCTGGCATATTGCCACTTGTGTACACGTCTGCCATGTTGGCATTTGTGTACACGTCTGGCATGTTGGCATTTGTGTACACGTCTGGCATATATATATAAATTAACCGCTCCGGTGGCCTAGTGGTTAGAGCGTCCGCCTCGGATGCGGGAGGTCGTGGGTTCGATCCCCGGCCGAGTCATACCAAAGACTTACAAAAATGGTACTATCAGCTGCCTCGCTTGGCGCTCAGCATTAAGAGGTTAGTGTTAGGACTGGTCGGCCCGGTGTCAGGATAATGTGACTGGGTGGGACATCATGCTACATGTCTGCGGCACGATGTCCCAGTGCTAGACATCACTATAAACTGCCACAATGCAGACATCGTAGCGATATGACTGAAAAATTGTTAAACCTACGTAAAAAATTCAAATCACATCACATCATATATTAATATATATATATATATATATATATATATATATATATATATATATATATATATATATATATATATATATATATATATATATATATATATATATATAAGTCTTGTACAGTGCCGATTGTGTACACGTGTGACATACTGCAACTTGTCAACATATCTGGCATGGTGCCACTTGTCTACTGCCTGGCATATTGTCTAGTCTAAAACGGGAAGTACACTTTTTTTAAAAAAAATCTGCCTATTACCAAAGACCTGGATCATTATTACTTATAAATAATATTTTAAACAGATGATACATATATTTAATACATTCATAGACACAAGCACACACGCAGACACACACATACGCTCCCTCTACGCAGTGATGGTGAGGTAAAAGAATAATTTGACAAGTCTTTCGTTAACAAGTTTGTGTACTGATTTTATTACACTTATTTTGACATATGCAGTTCTTGGTCTATTTCAGAAGTTACTCCATCTGGTTAGCTGATTCATGATGAATTTTGCTTTTTACTTTTCAATAATAACATGTAAAAATGATATAAATATATAATAAGAATTCCAGTTTATCCTATTGTTACATTAATCTACAAAAATGGATCATTCGATGTAACTGTCGATGTCACCTTCAGTTTGTCGTAGAATCATCATCACTCTCATTTGGCTGATCATTGATATGAACTCTAAGGTTGGTTTATACCCCCCCCCCGATATATATATATATATATATATATATATATATATATATATATATATATATATATATATATATATATATATATATATATGTTTGCAACTCACAGGAAGTTAGAGGCACCGAGCGGCGTAGTTGGTCTTCACCAGATAACATCAGCCAAACAACACAAGACTGTCGTTTCCCACTTCAAGGTGACACAAATATTTAATCAAAAAAATATTTGTTAAAAAATAGCAAACTAGAAAATTATAACTGAAAAGAACATATTTTTAATAACATTACATATTTTGATAAATATTGTGGTAGATTAAATGAAGGGATATGTATTTATTATTGAATTGATGGATTGCTGGATTAAATTATAGGTACTAATGAAATTAAATTTTCGGAGTGTTAGGAAAACTGCTTCAAATATAGGAAGACATCAATGATTTCGATGCAGATCTGACAGTATTTATAAACTCTATCATCAGCATCAGTAATAACAATAATAATGATAATACTGATAATAATAATAATAACGAAAATAGCAATACTATTGATAACGACAGTAGCAATTATAATAATAATAATAAGGAAAGTAGCAATAATAATAATAATAATAATAATAGTAAGGAAAGTAACAGTAATAATAATAATAATAATAATAATAATGATAATAATAATGACAGTAGCAATAATAATAATAATAGTAATAATAATATTAATAATAACATTAATAAGACAAAATAAGTTGCAATTAGGAAAAATCTTTGATTTTCTTTCTAAACAGGAGAAATGACATAATCTAAATGTGATATAATGTTACTTTTAATATGCTATAACACAATAAGCATACATTTCGACCAATATCAGATAATAACGTCTTGATACTTAAATTATACAATATTACTGTATTTTTGTTTTAGTCTTCCTTGTTGCAGCTGCTGGATAAAATGAGCAGAGCTGAGCACCTCTTTGTACGGTATGTTTTTTGAGTAGTGAAAGGGGGCACCCTACGTACAATGGGAATTAGCATTACAGGGACCCCTGGGTCAATCTACGTACAATGGAAATTTAACATGGCGAAAAATCGTGGGTCACTCTACGTACAAGGGGAATTTAACATGGCAATAAATCGTGGGTCACTCTACGTACAAAGGGAATTTAACATGGGGAATAGAGTTTGGGCTTGTTTAGGGACAAGGGGAATGGAACATGGGATTTTTTTTTAAAAAAAAATTTAAAAAAAGGGGTAGGCAATTCAAAGGCTATCTCTTTTCGAGATATATGGCTGGCCCTGAAAAGGGCCTTTGGTTTATGTTAATATGCCCTTAACATAAATGGCATTTGCGACATCTTCTTTTCCTCAAACTTCGTCTTACAGCAGGGCCATACATCAGAGTCCTCTTGAGGCAACCTTGTCTCTCTATATAGACTCTTCTTATCCACAGGCTGCTGTTGGTCCTGTAGACAACGGTCCACTTGGATCGGACATACATGAGCATGTCCGTCCTGAACATCATTGTTGACACAAGGGTTGAAGATTCAACGTCGGTCCACATGTTGAGGCTCCGAGAATAGGTGAATCAATGCAGTGAACTGCGCTTATTTATAGGGACAGAAAGGATTGAAACGGATTGAGTTCATTCACCAATCCGAACACGCGTTACAGAATTCAGTCAGCCCGCATCCAATCCGAAGAGAGCAGTCTGTGACGTCACGTAGTCAATATAGATTCGCTAGCGCTTGTGTGCAGTCAATCTATGCGATAGTGATTCAACATGACGGAAACTCAGAAAACGATCCAGTGGGGTGCACCAGCAGGGGAGACCGCCCAAGGGAACCCGGACTTACTTTCAGAAGAGGTGAATTGGGATTTTGTGGATTTTCTCTCCTCGCAAGAATTTGTTCCGGAACCATCGTTACCTTCTTCATTACCGCAAGTGGAGAATTTTAGACAGAGACAGAAAGAAGAATTGGAGAAATTTATACAACGACAAAAGGAAGCGGAACAGGCTTTTCTCCTACAGCAACAGCAACAAGAAGAAGAGGTAAGAAAAAAACAACAGCAAGAAGAAGTAGCAGCAAAGAAACAAGAGGGTGAAAATCAAACGGTCACGGTACTGTTGGACATTTTAGCGGAGTTAAGAAGTCTGAAACAAATGTATCAGACTTCTTTATCACGACCGAAGAGAATACGACCTTCCCGAGCCAAACACGTCAACCCTGTGACTAAGCCTACCGTACCACCCTTAGTGATTTCAACCCAATCATCATCAACATTACGCAGTCCAGAAGTAGGCCTTGGCCGTGGCAAAGGCTTAAGGCAGTTCAAATTGATTGCTTAAACTCACCCCCTACACCATGAAGAAAAAAGGCCCTTTTCAGGGCCACCCACATTTCTCGAAAAGATATACAATTTCAAATTGCCAATAACTCAAAAAAAAAAAACTCACCCATTTTACCCTTATAGTACGTGTCTGTGTATGAGTGCGTGAGTGTAGCTTCTTATTTTAAAATCAAAACTCAAAGACTCTTACCTTATATCATTCATTTATTCTTTTCTCCATTTTTTACAATCCAATTCACAATTCACAACACAACACTTTAATAAAAAGTTCATTGATTTCTTCTTTTCTCCTTGTTTAGTCTCTCTGTTTTTTGAATTTCTTCACCGTCACACTCTTTTCCTCTTCTTCTTCCTCCTCGCTTTCTTCCCTTCTTCTTTTTTTCTCCTGTTTCTTTTTCTTCACCTGTCTTCTTTCTTCCTCAGAAGAATCCCTCTCTTCCTCTGAAGAATCAATCTCTTCTTCTGAAGAATTCCTCTTTTCTTCTGACTCCTCTTGTTTCTTTTTTGGGCAATCTGGAGACCAATGTCCTTTTTCTTTACAATAATAACAGGTATCTTGACTTTTGTCTTTTTTAGCCCCTGTTTTTTTTTTCTTTTTTGACGGTCTGGACACTCTGAAGACCAATGCCCTTTCTTCTGACAGATATAGCAAGTATCTTGACTTTTATCTCTAAAGGAAGGAGAGTAGTCCGTAGGCTGGTCTGAAGAGAATTTTCTAATGACCCCTCGCAAAGCTCTGACGAAACGTTCCATCTGGTTAGTCTCTTCCATCGTTGTGCTCGGCTTGAGAGTGAAATGAATAGTGAAAGGACAAGACACACACCCTTTTATATACGCTGGTCTGCTATGACTATAAAGTAGTTTATGGTGTTTGAACTTGAGTCATTTGACTTTTTGCTTTCAAGATGAAACGATCCCATTCATTCGAGAAGAAAGAAGAAGAAAGTAAGAGGCAGAAACGTGATCTATCGCCTCGTACCAGGGCTGAAATCTTGGCACAAATTCATGCCAGTGATTTTGAAGAGGACATGAGTGAACCAGAATCCGAACCCTCTAAACCAAGTTCACCACCCTTTGTCAACCCTGAAAAGTACTATTCCATTCGAGAGACGGAAAAGCGCTCCTCTAGAAAATTTAGAACCACGGCTTACAAATACACGGTGAAGTTTAAAGATTTCAAGGCTGAAGTGCCGTTAGAGAAAGCAGAAGTGTTCATCACTGAGGTGTGGGATTCTTTGCTCACTGCACTCAAGCGACAATGTCAACCCAAAGAAGACGATCGCTTGAGACTTTCCATACAACACGACGGTTTGAAATCCCCTGTTTGGATCGAGTTTAGCACCCCTGCAGAATTGACTGCTTCCAAAGTCATGGACAAGATTCAACACGTACAACAATCTAATGATCAGTTTGACATCACCGATGGTAAAGCCACACTGGACATGACCCACGTCTCTCCTCCTCAAGGGACAGGACGCAAAAAGATGTTATTGGTGGACGACCTTCGCAACACCAAAACGAGTCTCGTCCGAATTAACAACCCTCATGACCAGATGTGTTTAGCCCGTGCCATCGTGGTGGGACGAACCTATGCCAACAAGAACGACACGGTAGAATGGAAAAGAACCTGGAACACTATTCAACGTTCCGACCGAGCCAAACAACGAAACGAAGCAGAACTCCTGTTACAACAAGCCGGACTGCCCAAAGACACACCCTGTGGCATTCCCGAGATGCAAAAATTGCAAGATGTCCTAGCTCCACGATACACCTTGAAAGTGCACCCTCAAGAAATGCGCGGGCCTCTATTGTTTCGAGGCCAAGATTTTAAGGACGGAAAATACATTCACCTTTATCATCACGATGACCATTTCGATACCATTACCAGTATCACTGGATTCCTGGGATATGCTGATTATTGTGAGAAATGTGACTATGGTTATAATAATCGAGAGCAACACAAACATTGTGGATGGAAATGCTCAGGATGTTTGGCCTCTCCACCCTGTCTGAGCGAAGAACCAGTGCCTTGTTCCACTTGTCTGCGCACGTTTGTCAGCCCTACCTGTTACCAACAACATTTGAAGACGCAAGGTTCACAGAAGAAATGCGCTTGTCAACTGTTGAGATTGTGCCCCGCGTGTGGACAAGTCATACGTACCAATAATACCAAGGCACACGTATGTTCAGGAAAGAAAAAATGTCACATTTGTCACCACATCGTGGACTTGGAACACGAATGTTACGTGCAAAAATACCAACCCCCACCAGAGAAAGAGGACGGTCACAAGAAGAAAGGCAATTTCATCTTTTTCGATTTCGAATGCATGCAAGAGACCGGCATTCACATTCCTAATTTTTGCGTGGCTCATCGAGCGTGCGAGAAGTGCATTCAAGAACCTATCTTCAGTCATTGCCCTCACTGCAGCAAGATTCCTGGAGGGCGTGAAAAAATCTTTCGGGGACCGAACACGTTAGCCGATTTTGCCCAATGGGTCTTAGACCCCGTCGACAAGACATGGAGCCAAGAGGGCATCGAACGTTACGGAGATTGTCATCGTCATGCCACGGTGATGGCTCACAATTTCTCCGGATACGATGGACAGTTTCTTCTCAGATACTATACGGAACATGGCACCGAACGTCCTAAAGTGACTTTGAACGGAGCCAAAATCATTTTCATGCAAGTGGGACAAGTGCAGTTTAAAGATTCGATGAGTTACTTGGCCATGCCTTTGAGTCGAATGCCTAAAACGTTTGGAATGACAGAAATGGCTAAAGGGTACTTTCCACACTTTTTCAATACGGAAGCCAATCAACATGCCGTTCTACCCCATTTGCCCGAGGCTCACTATTACGACCCCGACAACATGCGTACCGAACAACGAGAAGCTTTCTACGCTTGGTACCAGATTCACGCCTCGGACCCTTTCGACTTTCAGGAAGAAATGCTAAAGTATTGTCGTTCCGACGTGGACATTTTACGACGTTGCTGTGGAAAATTTCGAGAACTGTTCATGGAACACGGAGGGGTCGATCCTTTGAAAGAAGCTTGCACCATTGCCAAAGCGTGTTCCTTAGTGTATCGACAACGATTCATGCCTGAAAAGACCGTGGCTGTCATCAGTCCTCAAACGACCCACTTTGTCAAACGTCAATACTCGGTCAAAGCCCTACGTTGGTTAAATTACTTGTGCGACAAGGAAGACAAGTGGATTCAGCATGCCCGCAACGGAGGGGGCGAAAAGACCATCGGAACGTATTAGGTAGATGGCTGGGACTTAGAAAACCCCAAGATCGTGTACGAGTTTAACGGTTGCTTATTTCACGGATGTCCTGTTTGTTACCCTGACCGTGGCACTAAAAATCAGTTTTTGCAACGAACCATGGAAGACTTGTACCAGGACACTTGTCAACGACGCCTAAAGTTAGAACAGCAAGGATACCAAGTGGTGGAAATGTGGGAACACGAGTACGATCACCGTATGAGAACCGATCCCGAGTTTAAACGCCTCGTGGAAAGTTACCAGTTCATGGACCCGCTGAACCCGAGGGATAGTTTGTACGGAGGAAGGACCAATGCCACCTGTTTGCTGTACCAAGCCGACGAAGAGAAAGGAGAAGAAATCAAATACTTGGACGTGTGTTCGCTATATCCCTACGTGTGTAAATATTGTCGCTTTCCTGTAGGGCACCCGCAATTGCTGACGGAACACATCGACCTGAAAAACATTCGACAATACGAAGGCTTGATCAAGTGCAAAGTTTTGCCTCCCACGAACCTATACCATCCCGTCTTACCTCACCATTGTCAAGGCAAACTGATGTTTCCCTTGTGCCGTACTTGTGCCGAAACGTGCAACCAAGACCAGCCTTGTCAGCACAGCCAGGAAGAACGGGCCTTGACGGGAACCTGGGTCAGCGTGGAATTGTTCAAAGCTCTGGACATGGGATACCAACTGTTAGAAGTGTACGAAATTTGCCACTTTCCCAAGACACAACAATACCGCAAGGGTGATCCCAGTCAGAAAGGCATTTTCGCAGACTACGTGGATGCCTTTTTGAAACTGAAGCAAGAAGCCAGCGGCTATCCTTCCTGGTGTCACACTCCCGAAGACCAAATACAATTCAAAGAGAAATACTACGAACAAGAAGGCATCCCTTTAGACCACATCGAGAAAACGAAGGCAGGCGATCGTTTGCCAAAGTGATGTTAAATTGCTTGTGGGGTAAAATGGCACAACGACCGTGTTTACCCAAGACGGAATATTTGACAGAACCTTCCCGCTACTTCCAGATGATTCACGACAAAACCAAATACATGAAACACGTGGACGTCGTTCGAGAGAATTTGATCTTGGTCAATTACGAAGAAGATCTGGACTTTGTACAAGACGACCCTTTTGGAAATGTCATCATTGCGGCTTACGTGACAGCCCATGCTCGCTTAAAATTGTACGAAGCTTTAGAACTGTTAGAAGAACGCGTCCTGTACTTTGACACGGACAGTTGCATTTACATCCATCACCCGATTCAACATCACCCTAACATCGAAGGAGACCGTTTAGGAGCCTGGACAGACGAGCATCCCGACGACAAGATTCTAAGTTTCGTCAGTGGCGGTCCCAAAAATTACGGCTACGAATACCGGGACAAACAAGGAGAAGTGCACACGACGTGCAAAGTGAAAGGACTGACTCTGAATTATCGTACCAGTCGAGTGGTCAACTTTGGGGTATTGAAAGAAGCCTTGCAATCGGGAGAGGATGGAAACTTTAAAGTGACCACCTATCAACCGAACAAGATTGTACGTTTACCCACTCACCACATCGTCAGTCGACCCTTGGAAAAAGTGTATCAAATTGTATACCAGAAGCGAGTTCGACTTCCCAATCATTTCACCTTACCATACGGTCACGTCGGTATTGGTCTGTATATAAAAAAGGAACCCTAGGCAAGATCGATAGTTCATTGTGACTACCAAGACCGAGCGAACAAGATGAATACTTTGAAAAAGACATCGTTCCAGTTTGGGGATTGTAAAAAGTTGTATCTTCCTCTAGTGTGACTAATATTGGATGGATAAGACCCAGGCATTGCGACGGAAAATGTCCGGAAGGAAACTGCGATTGTCCATGTGGTTACCATTGTAATTGCGTAACGGAGTTTGCAGACGAGTGCGATTGTGAGCCTTGCGATGGGACCGATGCTATACGTTGTGACCTGAGCGATGCCGTAAAGCATCATGGGAACTTTGTTCTCACTGCCCCTGTCATGGAAAGTGATGCTGTGCGTGTCAAACCTGAGGGATGCGAAAGCGATGCCGTTCGTCCTCTTAGACATTTTACCGGGTTTAAAGGGGAATGTCGACCTTCACGTTTACCTCCCTACGGATGTCATCCAGCCCTGAGCAAACTCCTGTTCCTGTCACCCAACCCTCATCGAAACGAACCTGTGAAAGACGAATATTCGTTCCCTGTGCGTTTGTCGGAATACTGCGACTTTGAAAATCGTCTTCAATCGTTCAAAGGAAAATGGCCAAAGTATCTGGGAGGACCGACCCCTGAAGAATTAGCCAGAGCCGGATTTTTCTACTTGGGCGAAGGAGATAAAGTCAAGTGCTTCAGTTGCGGTGTGTCACTTCACCACTGGGAACCGCAAGATTCGGCCTACGTTGAACATGCTCGATGGTCACCGAATTGTCATTACTTACCTTTAGTGGGACCGAGACATTGAAGTAACTTCTTACCATAATAATCTGTTCATGGATACTTTACAAGAGAACATTCGTGCTTTGCCTGTGGAGTTGAGAGAAAGGGTTTACCGAGAGCTGGTCAAAATACAAGTGAAACGTAAAGAACAATTGCATCCGTTACGTCACCAGATCTTTAACCACTGGTACCTTCAGGCTATACAAGGACTGATTGAGTTGAAAGTGTTCCATTGGACAGACATTGATCAACGATCTCCTGGTTATAAAAAGGAATGGTTTGGTATGGACGATTCTATCTACTACATTGTAAACGTACTGCATCGAATTCCAGAGGAAGAGTTAACGAATTACCAACATCTTGAACACAATGTCAACTTGGTGAAAGAGGAAACTTCTGAACGAATTGTAATGTGTAGATTAGTGACTCAACGATTTAAATTCGATACTGAAGTAAAACCATGTTTGTGCAAACAGTACATTTCTTGTGTCAGACCAAAGAGGATTTAGTATAACCTATTCATGGATACTTTACAAGAGAACATTCGTGCTTTGCCTGTGGAGTTGAGAGAAAGGATTTACCGAGAGCTGGTCAAAATACAAGTGAAACGTAAAGAACAATTCCATCCGTTACGTCACCAGATCTTTAACCACTGGTACCTGAATGGTATAAGAGAACTGATTCGTCAGAAATTCTTTCAATGGTCAGACATTGTTCAAAACTTTGAGGTCGCTAATGATCGACATGTTCATAATTATGGTTACTTCGAGATTCACCTACAGCAATACATTGAGGAAGACAAGGTAAAGGATTACCAACATTTGTTACGTGGAATCTACTTAGCGGAAGAGGAAACTTCTAAACGAACTCTGACGTTTCGGTTACAGTATGCAAGTTTTAGATTCCCTACTGGAGAACGAAGATCTCTGGCTAGAAAGTACGTGTATTGCATCCAAAAAAAAGAGAATATAAAAACAGGCTGCCATGCCACGGTTTATGTCACATGTCATCCAACAGATTCCGTGGAAGGAACTCAATGACCATATTCAAACCGTGGATCATTACCATCAATTATTACAAGAACTGTATCCATTCAATTTTGGACGACAAGTGGTGTGTGTTTTAGTGACTTGTTTTCTGGGATTTCGTTTACCAGCCGATTCTTTGTGGACTCATTACGATCAGTACTTACCACCTCCATGGCCTTAAATGGTCACGAAAAACTTCTTTTGCTCAAAGCCTTGCGTTTTCATCTGGATACTTCTCGACCTCAACAGGAAAAAAAGATTCGTCAACTTTTAGCTACCCAAGACGTGTATGACGATGTGTGTGTAGCTTGTGACTTACATCCCCACTGGACAGATGTCCGTGCCTGGAAAGAATGGGATTTTGAGGCTTGGACCCAAGAAGTGGCCCAGTATGCACGAGAGTTGTTCAAGGAAAAAAGTTACTTTTCAACCCGTGTTAGTGACGGTGCCAGAAGAACCCGTCACCCAAGACAGGACTGTCGTGGACAGACCTGAAAGACCCTTTCGGGAGGACACTTGTGTGACCTTACCCCCTGTTGAACTGGTTAGAACATTACCCGAAACATGTGGTTGTTGTACAGACACTTGTGTTTATTCCACGTTCATCGTTATCATGTGCCTTTTATCCTTGTACTTAAGCCTTTGGCTTTTATGTATTTTTGTCTTTCGTATTCATGTTTGAAAAAAAAAACATTCAATAAACGTGTTCTGAAAAAGTATATAAACTTTTGTCTTGTTTGTTTTTCGTGTCACAAGTGACATTTCTCACACCATGGCTACCTCTTCTGTCTCTGCTCCCTCTTCCTCTACTGTCAAAGTCATCGACGAACACTTAGATCGTGCCAGTTGGGAGGCTTTGTATCTTCGCCATCCCTTTAACATGCTCATTGCTGGACCTAGCGGTTCAGGCAAAACCGAATTCGTCAAACGTTTGATCGAACATAAACATCATTTGATCGATCGACCCCCTCAACGGATCGTGTGGTGTTACAAAGAGTGGCAATCGGCGTACAGCCTCTTGCGAGAAAGTCAAGGCGATTCCATCGTGTTTGTGGAAGGCATTCCTAAAGAAGACGATGGCATCGTCTCTGACTCCCGTCTAACCCATTTGGTCATTTTCGACGACATGTTAGGAGAAGACGAAGAAGAAATTAAATTGTGGTTCACGCGCAAAGGGCATCACCGTAATGCCAGTGTCGTTTACATCACCCAAAATTTGTTTCAACAAAGTAAAGCCCATCGCACCATCAGTCTCAATGCGCATTACGTGGTCTTGTTTAAAAGCCCTCGAGATAAATCGCAAGTGCAAGTCTTAGCCAAACAGTTAGGAACGCCTTGGCTGACTCAGGCGTACGACGATGCCACTCAAACGCCACACGCCTATTTACTCGTCGATTTGAAACCTACGACTCCCGAGGATTTGCGATTTCGTACCCACTTGTTTCACCACTGGTGCCAAGACGGAGGGCCTGTCCTGTACACGTATTCGTCCTCGACTTCATTTCACTCCCCATGAAAAAAAAAATCTATAAAAACCTCAGACCCTTTTTCGTCTGTCTCACACAGTGTGAACATGACGTCCCTTCAGTCGCATCTTCCCGTCAAATTGATTCGTGCCTTGTATGGCATCAGTCGAGAAAAAAATCCACAAACACGAGCTCGTGTCTTAGAAGCTAGTCTCAAAGAAGTCTTACGATGGTTCACGGTGACGGCACGTCAATTACTCCAAGGAATCATTCAGATTCCTCATCAAACCCAACGCTTTTTCGATCGAAACAAAGTCGCTTTGGTCCAACTGGCCGATCCCCGCATCGACACTCAAACCAAAAAACAAATCATTTTGAAACCTGGAGGGAGCGGTACTCTAGGAGGGGGCATCATTCGCTCACTCTTAAGATGGGATCCTAATGCCCCCAAAGTTATCCCCAAGACAAAAGTCCAACGAAGCCCCAAGAAGAAAAAGAAAAAGACCAGGTCCCCAAGAAGAATAACTTCTCCAGTGGCAGGACCCTCCTCTGACCAGACACCACCACCACCCCGGAAAAAGAAAAGAAGCCCCCAGAAAAAGAAACAGAGAAAAAGTCCTCAGAAAAAGAAAAGTCCACAGAAGAAAACTAGTCGCAAGAGAGGCACTTCGGCCAGGACGCAACCTTACACTCGCAAACCACGACCTGCCACAGCGTCTCCGGCAGCCTCACGTTTGTCCACTTCTCCGTTGATGTCACCAGGAACTGAAGAGTACTTGGAGACGTTGATCACACCAAGAACTTCTCCGTTGATGACCCCCAAAAGAACTTCCCCAGTGGCAGGACCTTCCAATTTAGCGGCAGTGGCTGCTGCTCACAAAGTACCTTCTCCCAAAATCAAAGTCCATGAAAGATCGGGCATGTTACAAAGTTTACTGGATTTGTCCAAGCAAGAACTGGCTCGATTTAGTCCGTTACGTACCCCTGCACGACGTGTCATGCCTGTCCTCAAACTGATAAAACGTAAAGACAATCAGTGGCGACGCGTTCCAGTATAAAAAAGGCCTGTGACCGAGTAGGGTATCAGTGTTTTTAGGTGCTCCTAAAGACTCAAAGATGTCACCCTCCAGAAAACCCCAAGGAAAGAAAAGGAAAGGACTACCACCACGTTTAGCCAAACATGGAGACCTGTTATCTGTCCTGTCCAAAGCTTCTCCACCCCTACGAAAAAAACTCATTCAAACGGCCTCCAAAGAGGTCATCGATACCGTGTGCGAATGTTGTTTGAACGTTTTGAAAGGCACGATCCCTTTGTCCAAACACCAGAAACAATGCTTAGGCAAACATCGTCACGTTCTTCGGAAAATGGTTCAAAAGAAAATTCCCATTCGTCAAAAAAAGAAGATGTTGGTCCAACGTGGAGGCATTTTACCTCTCTTGTTAGGCCCCATACTGAAAGGAGTCTTGGGAACCATGTTGGGAGGACTGGTGGGAGCAAGATAAAAAGGCTTTCGGAAGTCCCAAGATCTCAGAATCGACCCCTGACAACCCCATGGAAGGACGAAAACTAGCTTTAGTGCCTTACAAACGATGGATGGAATACCATCGGTAGCAAGAACAACGCACCCCGCATTTACCTCCCAATCCCAATTTGAGCGAGATGTCCCAGTTACAACACGAATTGCAATCCTTGATGGATCGCCAAGATTTGTCCGAAACAGAAAAATCGCAAAAGTACGGTCAACTCTTGCAAAGACTGCAACTCTTTCACAAGAAAGCTTTAGACGAAACAGCTCTACCCACTCTGAAAGATTTTAAGACCTTGATGAAAAGTCCAGCACCATCACCAGTACCAGTACCAGTACCAGTACCCGTGACCAAGACAGAAAAAGGAAAAGAAGAAGAAGAAGAAGGGTTTCAAACTCCACCAGAAAAAGTACGCAAGTTAACAACACCACCTACCTCCAGAATTGGATGGATTAAAAAGATGATGGCCACCCCTTCTTCCTCACAAGAGAAAAAGAAAGTGAAGACAGAAGTGAAGACAGAAGTGAAACAAGAACCGATATCCCCCGCTCAGACATCCTCCTCCTCTTCGACACCTATTGCCGGTCGCACACGCAAAGCCTTGCAATCCAAGAAAATACCCCAAGAGAAAAAGAGTAGCCTCTTCCAAGAGTGGGTGCCTTATTAAGACACCAATCAACACAAAAAAATGGAAAAAGTCTTAGCCAGCATTTACTACGATCCCTCGCATCCTGCAGGTTACGCAGGAGTTCAAAAATTGTATCGTGCTGCCAAAACGCGACTGAAAAGTCTCCGTTTACCTCAAGTGCAACGATGGTTACAAGAACAAGCTACCTACACTTTACACAAACCCATTCGACGCAAGTTTGCCAGAAGTCGCACCCGAGTGGAAGGCATCGATCATCAATGGCAAGCCGATTTAGCCGATGTCTCTCATTTGGCCAGCTACAATCGCGGTTACAAATATTTGTTTTGTGTCATCGACGTCTTTTCCAAATTTGCCTGGGTCGTGCCCTTGACTTCCAAATCGAGCAGCGAGTTAGTGCGAGCCCTGCAACGGGTGTTGAAACAAAGCGGTCGTCGCCCTCTTCGATGGCAAACGGACAAAGGCACCGAATTTCTGAACCAAGCTTTCCAAAAAGAATTAAAGAAACGTGACATTCATTTTTTTACCACCGAGAATCCCGAAACCAAAGCCAGCATCGTGGAACGTTTTCAACGCACTTTGAAAGAACGCATGTGGAAATATTTTACGCATCACCACACTCTGAAGTACATCGACATCTTACCGCACCTGGTGCAAGCGTACAACCAATCTTACCATCGAAGCATCGGACGTGCCCCGCAAGACGTGACTCCCGACAACGAAGTGCTGGTGTTCGAGCGCCTGTTCGGTACGTCCCCGACGAGGGCTGTCCCCAAGAAAAGTGGAGAGTTGACCGTAGGAGATTGGGTGCACATTGGCAAAACCAAACGCACTTTCGACAAAGGTTACTTACCTAACTGGACGACCGAATTGTTTCGCGTCACTGGACGAGTACATGGCCGTCATCCTGCCGTCTATAAATTGGAAGACATGAACGGAGAAGTGCTCAAAGGAACGTTTTATTTGCCCGAGTTACAACGTGTCACCAAAAAAGAAGACGACGTGTACGACATCGAAAGCATTCTCGAACGCAGAACCCGTAAAGTGGGCAAACGACGTGTCAAAGAAGTCAAAGTACGTTGGAAAGGATATCCACCCAGTTTCGATTCTTGGATCGACGCTTCGCAAGTCATCGACTATAAAAAGAAGAAGTGACCATCATGCCCTTTCACACATCAGACGCAGCTACGTCGACCACTCCTCCTTCACCTAGTTCTTCTGTGCAAGATTTACAAAAACAACCCTTGTGGGTGTGGTGTGGAGAACGTGTGCCTAAAACGCAAATCGTCTTTTTCTGCCACCTGAGTGGCTAAATTAAAAAGTACTCTTTGAGTACATAAAAGCCTGGGGGATGAGGCTCCTTTTCCTTCCCCCAGGAGTAATTAAAAATCACGCAGTGCGTGAATAAAAAAGTGGTACATGTTCAAAAGAACGAAAACCACTATAATCCAACTAACTAACTAACATCCATTGTCGACTCATCCTCCTAAGAAGATGTGCTCCAAACTAGCTATGCTCAACGAAGCCTACGTGAATCTGCATAGGGTCAGACACAGTCTGATACCGAAACCAGAAGAAATAGAGAATGTGAGAATGTTAAAAATCACTGAAGACCTGATAGAAGAGCTCTTCAGAGAAGAAATGAACAGGGAGAAAGAAGAATGGACAGAGAAGTACAGACTTCAGAGACAGCAGCAACAGCAGCAACAACAGCAACAGCAGCAGCAGCAACCTGAAGCTGACAGAGGCTTTGTCGATTGTCGTATCGACACCAAAGAATTCTTCTTCTCTTTCCGAAGAAGCAGACCTATTGCCAGAAAGTCTATCCTCAGAGGACATCGCATTCTTAGAAACTAAAAAAAGAATGCCATAGCAAAACAAAAAAAAAAACAGCCCTTTTCAGGGCTACCCAATACTCTAGAAAAGAAATAACGATCTATTTGCCAATGTGTGTAAGTAGAGTAGTGTGAAAATAAACACTAACTCTTTATTAAGATATTGTGAGGGTATGTGTTTGTGTGTTTGTGTTTGTGTTTGTAAGTGATAAAGTAGGATGGTGTGGATAGTAGATTAAAATGATGTTTGTTTTTTTTGGGCTGTTTGAGGTGTAAATTTGGGGTTAGATTGGATTGCTTTGCATATGTAAATAGTCTATTGAAGTGATTCATAAAAATTTTTATAATAGTGATGGGTAGCATAAAAAAGTGAGTGAGTGTTTCTTTTAGGTCCGCGCGTTGTTGTTGTTTTTTGGTCATGATCTAGGTAAGATGAATTTTATGTTTTTAGGGGATGTTTTCCTTCACGTCCGCGCTTTCAGTATAACTTGAAACTCGTTCGGCAGTCCAGCTACCCTTGTTGATTGATCAACACCAAAAATGAACACGAGACTGGAGAAACTGTTGGAACTTCATGTGCATCTGGAATATGCCAGGCGCATATTAAATGAACTGGCCGCTGAAGCCATTGTCGAGGAGGGAAGGATAAGAGAGGAGGAAAGAAGAAAAAAAGAAGAGGAGGAGAGAAGATATAAAGAAGAGGAGGAGGAAAAGGAGAGAAGAAAAAATTTCAGAATCCCAGAGAGTGAAAATTGGGATTCTGAAGGGACATATCCTGCCTCTGTTCTCTCCCCCCAAAAGGTAAAAAGTAACTGGGGGATAAGATGTGTATGTGGCGCCAGGCCTGGAAGGTGCCACCATTAACCAGGTGTCCATGAAGTTCCAAACAAAACAGCCCTTTTCAGGGCTACCCAATACTCTAGAAAAGAAATAACGATCCATTTGCCAATGTGTAGGTAGAGTAGTGTGAATATAAACACTAACTCTTTATTAATAGTGGAAGTGTATGTGTTTGTGAGTTTGTGTTTGTAAATGCTGAAGTAAGTTTGTGTGAATAGTAGATTTTGGATTTATTTATTGATTCTTAGCGTATGTAGAGAGTATAGTTAGGGTTATATTATATGAAATGAGAAAGTAGGGGATGTTTTCCTTCACGTCCGCGCGTTGTTTGGTCATGATCTAGGTAAGATCCATTTTATGTTTTAGGGGGATGTTTTCCTTCACGTCCGCGCTTTTCGTATAAGAACCCACAGTATTAGTTGTTCAAACCATTCTGCAAAGAATAAAAAGAAGATGGCGTCAAACCAAATGGACAAAATACAAACCTTGCAAGACGTTTTAGACAACTTAGGAATAATGGAACAGATGCTAATAAGACTGGTTGAAGACCATTATTCCTATAGTCCCCATCGTGTAAAGATGGAAATTAACAATTTAAGAAAAGCAAAGGACAAGATTAGTGGTGTGATGAAGGAAATAAAGGAGGAGAAGGAGGATGAAGAGGAAAAGATAAGAATAAGAACATGGAACGAAAAAATTGAAAAAGAAGAGGAAAATGAGAAGAGGAAGAAAGAAGAGGAGGAGGAAGAGAAGAAAGAAGAGGAGGAGAAAAAAAAGAATAGAAAGAGTGTTGGAGATAAAATAAGAAGTTGGTGGAGGAAAAGAAGAAATTAGAAGCAGAAGAAAACCCAAAGGCCCTTTTCAGGGCCCCCATATATCTCGAAAAGAGATAGCCTTTCCATTGCCTACCCCTTTTTTTAAAAAAATTTTTTTTAAATTTAAAAGAAAATCCCATGTTAAATTCCCCTTGTACGTAGAGTGACCCACGATTTATTGCCATGTTAAATTCCCCTTGTACGTAGAGTGACCCACGATTTTTCGCCATGTTAAATTTCCATTGTACGTAGATTGACCCAGGGGTCCCTGTAATGCTAATTCCCATTGTACGTAGGGTGCCCCCTTTCACTACTTTTCTGTTTGTTTCTTCTGTCTCTCAATATTGTCCATTTATATTAAATGTGTTTGATTGATCAGTATATTTTACTAATTGTAGGCAAAACACCGTGATGGCTTTCAATATTACTATGCAATATTGTAACATGCCGATATTGTAAATATATGCATTGAATAGGTAAGACATATGTGGTTCGGAACAAGTTTGATACACTCAGTGTAATGGACTTAATTTTTCAGATTTGCTTGTAACCTACCCATCCCTCCCCTTCCCGTGCGTCCACCTCAGTGTCTTAAATCAATTATCTAATTTACCTTTCTTCAACTGCACGTTCCAGATGTTTAAAACCAAATGAAGATTTGAGACAAAACGACTTTAGTGACGATGTTGTGTCAGAGCAACTCAAGTACAACGGCATCTCGGAAATGGCGAAAATTCGCAGAATGGGATTCACGTACAGACGGACGTACGAAGAATTTGTGTCAAGGTAATTCATTATATATTATAGGAGTAAAAAAATTAAAATTACCTGTATATGAGGCATGGGGTCATAATATTATCATTTTGAATAAGTCATTCAAAGTCACTATACGAGTTGTATTCACTGAAATTATAATATTATCATTTTAAATAAGTCATTCAAAGTCATTATACGAACTATATTCACTGTAATTATAATATTATCATTTTGAATAAGTCATTCAAAGTCTTTATACGAATTGTATTCACGGAAAGTATATTATTATGAAGAAATGCAGTTTGTTAACAATTATTTTGATAATATTTTTTTTTCAAAACAAAACA
This sequence comes from Sinohyriopsis cumingii, assembly GCA_028554795.2. NCBI lineage: Eukaryota > Metazoa > Mollusca > Bivalvia > Unionida > Unionidae > Sinohyriopsis > Sinohyriopsis cumingii. The sequence goes on along the minus strand of CM068832.1, from coordinate 72,458,776 downwards.
ACAAAACAACTGCGTTCAGATTTACCTCTTGTTCAGAGTAGAACCTGTTCAGTTCAGGTTACATAAGCGTAGCAATGAGACATAATGGTTTGACGACTGGCTTTTACAGTGAGAACAACCAGCGCATCAAATGCTACTGGTTGTTCAGTCTGTAACAGTGACATATAAAGATCATTTATCTTGGTAAATGTACGCGTAGCTAGGCATGAATCTGTACATGTGCCGGAAAATAGAAAGAAAAATAAGTTAATGTAACAGAAAATTAAACAAATATGTTTCCATGTTTTATTCCTTCATCGTCATGGACGATCTTCATGTGAATACATCATTCCTTTGCAATATTTTTTGTAAGTACTAAAACAAATATTTTTAAAAAATGTTCCAAAGGATGTATGTATGTGTATGCATACCTAATAAAATGGTTGGTATATTTGTTTTAAATAATATATTTTGGGCTGGATTAAAAGTCCATATGGAACGAATTAACAATCAACAATTTATACATTAATTGTATACTTTAATTACATTAACGTACAGTCACTCGTATTATCACTTTCAGATACAATGCTATATGGCATGATACACTGAATCATATTACTTTCTGACACAGTTATATCTTACCAGATACAATCATTTATATTACTTCTTTTGGGTACAATTAACTCTAGCCTGATACATTGAATCACAATGTTTTTTTCATACATTATGATAAGCGGCTCGATACAATGAATTGTGTTACTGCATTCAGATACAGTGATATCTGGCCTGATACAAGGACTCGTGTTATTGCATTCAGATCCAGTGATATCTGGCCTGATACAACGAATCGTGTCATTGCTTTCAGATACAGTGCTATCTGGCCTGATACAACGAATCGTGTTATTGCTTTCAGATACAGTGACATCTAGGCTGATACAACGAATCGTGTTATTGCTTTCAGATACAGTGATATCTGGCCTGATACAATGAATCATGTTTATGCATTCAGATACAGTACTATCTGACCTGATACAACCAATCGTGTTATTGATTTCAGATACAGTGACATCTAGCCTGATAAAATAAATTGTGTTATTGCTTTCAGATACAGATATCTAGCCCGATGCAATGAATCGTGTTATTGCATTCAGATACAGTGCTATATGGCCTGGTACAATGAATCGTGTTATTGCTTTCAGATAAAGTGATATCTGGCCTGATACAATGAATCATATTTATGTATTCAGATACAGTGCTATCTGGCCTGATACAACGAATCGTGTTATTGCTTTCAGATACAGTGATATCTGGCCTGGTACAATGAATCGTGTTATTGCTTTCAGATACAGTGATATCTGGCCTGATACAATGACTCGTGTTATTGCTTTCAGATACAGTGATATCTGGCCTGGTACAATGAATCGTGTTATTGCTTCCAGATACAGTGACATCTGGCCTGGTACAATGAACCGTGTTATTGCTTTCAGATACAGTGATATCTGGCCTGGTACAATGAATCGTGTTATTGCTTTCAGATACAGTGATATCTGGTCTGGTACAATGAATCGTGTTATTGCTTTCAGATACAGTGAAATCTGGCCTGATACAATGACTCGTGTTATTGCTTTCAGATACAGTGACATCTAGCCTGGTACAATGAATCGTGTTATTGCTTCCAGATACAGTGATATCTGGCCTGGTACAATGAACCGTGTTATTGCTTTCAGATACAGTGCTATCTTGCCTGATACAATGAATCGTGTTATTGCTTTCAGATACATTGATATCTAGCCTGATACAACGAATCGTGTTATTGCTTTCAGATACAGTGATATCTGGCCTGATACAATTAATGTTCAGGAGAACTGTCACAAAGCAGCAGCTACAGACATATTGAAATCAGGAATTATACCAGCGGAACTTCAGAAGGACTGCAGATTAGGGAAAACGAAAGTAAGCATGCATATAAGAACAGGATTGATGTATAACGTTTCATTATTTAAAAAAAATGCAGTACGTAATTGCTACTTCATACTAATAATAAATCTACTGTATGTACCATTTGTGTATACGTTTCCATTTTAAGGATTTATTAGACTTTTGTGGGTACTTGTTTGATTACGGGAAAATGGTGGTGGTGAAATATTCCTCAGCCCGAGTAATCAGTCAGTTCCGAGTGGCAAATATCACAGAGTGCAGTGATAATGAGATTTCATGATGGCATGATTTAGTTTCATAGTGAGTTCATGTCAAAACCGCATAAACAGGCCTTAAGCCAAGTAGTTCCTATTAAAATGTAATTGTGTTTATTGATTGTATATTTCCATGTGGACTATTTGTGATAGGGACTGATATTTTGCATAATGTATTAACTGAGAAAGAATTATTCCATTATCTGGAAACACCTTTTATTGTTGCTATGATGGTGAATATAGTGTAGAGTTACAGACGAAATAATGCTGAAAATCATGATTTGACTGACATTGGGATGGTAGAATAGGAAAATCATGCCCTGTATTGGGTGTCTGAGTTTTATTTTTATTTTCACGGCGTGAAGTGCTGGCGCTACGGTACGGAAAGCAAACCAGGAGAAACCATGCAGTTGTTAAGTTGCGATACAAATCTGTAGTTGAGACATTTCATGTCATTCATTGATTAGATGGAAATACTTTATAGTCTGGGCGCTTTAGAATTCCCAGTAGACAACGGTTACTGTCGGGAAGTCCTAGGAAGTATAGGGAAGGCAAGTAACGTTTAGCAGAATTCACGCCAGGGTTTGATCCGCTCGGTAAAGAGACCCATTTGGCGAATTACAATACTTAAAAGGAAAGGTCAATTAAAATTAATAACGGCATGGAATCCGGATACAGATAAACTGCTTTAAATTAATATAAACAGTGCTAAATTAATGTGCAGGCAATAATAATAAGCCGTTCCCCGTTCCCATGTATTTGAGCGTCAGACATATTATAAATAATTTTATCGAGATTTCCACGCTAGTTATGCTTGCATATTTATGGATTCAAAAATTATAACCGTTAGTGTGTTCTGTTCGAGTTTTTTTCATTTGAGGAATTTCGTTAGCAAGTAAGACATTGAAGGTTCTCAATCATGTTGAAAATCGATGAAGTTAATTCTTCTAAGGATGATTAATAGCATGTCCTGAAAATAAAATATTTCCAAACTGAAAATTGGAAGCGCTAATTTCCGAAGATCTCTCTAAAAATACAGCTAAGATATTTCAGCATATTCAACATATTTTTGCACAATTTAGGATGATACATGGTTCCTAGAGATCTGCATATGTGTATATTTGCAAAGGTGTTCATGAAAGAGCGCCTGGTCACATGGATCGAAGGTGTGTTATATGGAGTAAAGAAAAAGAAAGAAGATGAGAGACGGAGAAAAGAAGAAGAGGAGCGGAAAAAGAAGGAGGAAGAAGAACGCTTGCACCGAGAAGAGGTGGAACGGCATAATCGCGAGGAGCTGGAGCGGCGTAAACGGGAGGAGGACAATAAGCGAAAACGCGAGGAGGAAGAGCGACATAAAAAGGAGGATGAGTTAAAGAAAGCAAAAGAGGCAAAGGAAGCGGAGCGAAAATCACAAGAGTTGGATTCTTCTGTCAAATCCGTGGAAAAGAAAGAGAAAAAGAAAGGAGTGTCATTCCAGTCGATAAAAGAATCAGTGAATAAATCTGTAAGTTGTATTTGCGAAATCTAATCTAATATTTTAACTCTGCATTACATCCTTTTCAAAAGCAGATATTTTACTGAAACTACGCCTTTAGCTATTTTCTTTGGTTTATCTTTGCACATTATATGATATTCCGACTCCTTTCTTGGAAAAGTTGAAAAATACCATAACACTGTTGACCTTATTTTAGCCTCAGTACTGTTACCTTACACATAAATGTAAGAAAGAGAAAGTATAACAGTAACTGTATATGCATCAGTCTAGTTAGTGCTTATCATGATCGGTTACAGCATCAAGGTTAGTTAAAATATGATGATTATCTTAAAACTTGACATTCAGAGTTGAAGCTAAATGTAATAATTAATCCTAAATAATGGCAACTCAGAGTTGAAGTAAAATATAAGAATTCATCCTAAATAATGGCAATTCAGAGTTGAAGTAAAATGTAATATTTAATCCTAAACGCTGACAATTCAGAGTTGATGCAAAATGTAACAATTAATCCTAAATAATGGAAACTCAGAGTTGAAGTCAAATGTAATAATTAATCTTAAATAATGGCAACTCAGAGTTGAAGTAAAATGTAATAATTAATCCTAAATAATGGCAACTCAGAGTTGAAGTAAAATGTAATAATTCATCCTAATATTGGCAATTCAGAGTTGAAGTAAAATGTAGTAATTAATCCTAAACACTGGCAATTCAGAATTGAAGTAAAATGTAATAATTAATTCTAGATAAGGACAATTCAGAGTTGAAGGGAAATGTAAAAATTCATCCTATAAAATGGCATCTCAGAGTTGAAGTAAAATGCAATAATTACTTCTAGATAAGGACAATTCAGAGTTGAAAGAAATGTAAAATTTGATCCTATAAAATGGCATTTCAGAGTTGAAGTAAAATGCAGTCATTCATCCTAAATAATGACAATTCAGAGATGAAGCGTTTCTTACTTTTCCTTTCAGTTTCGGCGCTCTAGTTCAGGTTCGAAATCATCCTCTGTTGATAATGCTGACACGATTACAGGTACTGACTTTGAGTCGCATCAAATTTATAATTGGGTAGGAATAAGTGTGGTTGCAAAACATGCAATATTTTTCAGATTCAATTGCTACTATTACTACAACAACTACTACTACTACTAAAATGCTACTATGACTACTACTACTACTTCTGCTAATTATAATAATTTGTAATAGCATGTTCATTATGATTAATATCATGATCAACCCTTTGTCTTTGACATATTTTATGTTTTGTGACCATTCATATACCTGTAAAACACCAATGTGATCATAATTAGACATTGTAACCAGTTCAACTGTCAGACATATTTAAATCAACTTTAGTAAATTCCACGATGTTATGATGGAACAACCTTGAGACAGGGAGAATGACTACGCGAATAGAACCTATGTTTTGATCCACCAGCAATTAAGAGCTCACCTTCTATTCATATCATGTATCACCAATCGTAAGGGTTAATGGTTAATGGCAAATTCCCAAGATGTTAGGACATTTTCGTTATTCTCATAAAATGTGAGACTCATATCAAATGATACAGTTTTCAAAAAGAACCAAACATACCTTTATTTTTTAACACACCTTGCTTTGTTTATATAGATCAGCAGCCTACGCTAATTCCTAAGAATTGGTCGAAGGGAGAGCTAATTGGTTCCGGAGGATTTGGGACAGTTTACAAAGTTATTGATGTTGAGACAAACGAGGAAGAGTATGCTGTCAAGCAAATCGCCTTTTGTAAAAGCAGCGAAACTAGAAAGGTACAAATACTTGATTGGTATGTAGCAATACCAACCAATCTAGGCAAGTTGTTGTTGTTGTTCTAGGGTTTAACGCCATTTTTTCAGCACAAGATAGGCTATACATGGCGGCCAGTATAACTGGTGGAGGAAGAACCCTGGAAAACCCAGGGAAGAGCCATTGACCCACGAGAAGCTACTGGCAGGCTTTCCCACGTACCAACGTTAGCCGAGCCTTGGACTCGAACCCACGCAGACAGAGGTGAGATGGCAGTGATCCGTAACGGATAGCGCTTTAGACCACTCGGCCACTCGGGGCCCCCAATCTAGGCAAGTAACTGTGACAAAGTTAATATCAGTCCAGTATGGACGAAATAATGTGGAAACATAATTGTTACAGCTTACATAACCAGAAATGTTTGATTGTAAGGTGACCTTGGGATGGTTCCCCGACCCATTGGTCTACCTATTACGGGGTTAATAAAAAATACAATAAAAACAAAAATAAAAAAATAAAATTTACAGCTTATGTAATCCACATGAAGCTAATTTGAAAGCAAACCCATGATTATAGTATAATAAATATTGAAATAATTTACATGAATATTCAGAGAAAATGATTTGGTTGGTCTCCAGCAGCCAATACATCGAATGGTTGATTTAATAATTTAACCAAATATGTGTAACTGTTAGATTTTATTTAGTACCCACAATAAAGAAATATTCTTAAATATATAAGATACACATAAATTTTAGAGTAGGCTTTCTAAATTGTATTGGGTTGTATCTCCTCTCTGGACAATACGGTGATATTATGAAATGAAATCTGTTGATGGAGATTACACTTTATTACGATGATTCTCCTATACATTCTTCAAAACACTGATTTTTGGTTGTACTTTTTCTTCTTCTTCTTATTATTATTGTTATTATTGTGTGTGTTTGTGTTTAATTTGGATTTTAACGTAGTTTTAAAACTTTTTCACTCATATCACTACCATTTCTGCAGTGTGGCAGTTTATAGTGATGTCTAGCACTGGGGCATCGTGCCGCATGCATGTAGCATCATGTCCCACCCAGTCACATTATCCTGACACCAGGTCGACCAGTCCTAACGGTAACCTCTTAATACTGAGCGCCTAGTGATGCAGGTGTTTGTAAGTCTTTGGTATAACTCGGCCGGGGTTTGAACCCACGACCTCCCGCTTCCGAGGCGGACGTTCTAACCACCAGGCCATCGGAGTGGTCATAGTAGTAGTAGTATCAGAGTGTTAGTAAGTCTTTGGTATAACTCGGCTGGGTTTCGAATCCGCGAACGTCCGCCTAAGAGGCGGACGCTACCGGCTAAGAGGCGGACGCTAGAACCACTCGGCTGTCGAAGCGGTCTTATTATTATTATTATTATTATTATTATTATCCTCGTTTCTCCATCTTTGCAATATTAGCAGAAGCATCATCGCTGTAGATTATGTTGCAAATCAGCCTGAGTTAAAGGCTTATTTTTCCATGCAGCTAAAATTAAAATTTTTCAAATGTACTTTAGGTCATGGATTCCTTGAAGAAAGACGTCACAATGCTTAGAAGCTTGGAGCATGTGAGGATTGCGAAGTATTATGGATCTGCTGAAGAAAATGACGTGTTTTACATTTTTATTGAATACGCACAGAACGTAAGTGTATGACATAATATTTGATTTTGAACGAACATTCCGAATAATCCGTGCGATGATTGTTTCTAAGTCAAGACACACACACACACACACACACACACACACACACACACACACACACACACACACACACAGAGACACACACACACACATAAACACACGAGCAAACAAGTAAGTAAACCAGACTACAAACAAAATAAGACAGGAAAGCATGCTGAGAGTAGCCGGCGAGGAATTTCCATTGCCGTATGCGTATACGTGATTACGCTAAGTGTGCCTCCCCTCTTAAAGTAACAAATTATTATTATGTCTTCCTCAAAGGTTGATGAGCAACTGCGTACCAAATGCAATTCATGCAGTAATGCCAATAACATATGTACCGTTTCAGTCTGTGGAAACCTTCAGGTTTGATCAGCGTCGGCGTGCTATATGCGCAAAACGTACGTTTAACACTAGTACTGCGCATGTTACATTTAATGAGCCAATTTGTTGTATTACCAATTCATTACTTGCTGCCTAACGTTTGTTTTTTTAATAATGATTTGGATACTAATAATTACAAACCGTGCGATGCGACCTATTTCTTTCAGATAAATAATCAAAAGTGCCAACATATACATAGAGATCGATCAATTTTTAAAATGAGGATCAATCCAGCGGCTTTAGGAAAATCACTATACCTGGACTGTAATTATTTAGAAACGAAGTCGCATAATTACTTAGAAACGGAGTCGCATAATTACTTAGAAACGGAGTCGCATAATTACTTAGAAACGGAGTCCCATAATTAGCCGTGTACGGTATTACCAGCGTTAACATGGTAAGCGTGAAAGATAGTAACTTTAACGCCATTTGTAAAAAAAAAAAAAAAAAAAAAAAAAAAAAAAAAACACGACAATAAAATATTGCAAGGCAAGACTTGGCTCAAAGGTTAAGGCTTTTAGTTTAGTTATATTAATGCAAAGCAACAGCAAAGAAGAAAGAGTGAATGAGGAGTCTCAAAGTATAGTGCTATAATAATATTAAAACAATAACCAGTTTCTTTCAATGTCGACGGGCATTTGTTTCTCTATTTATTGTAAGCTTCATTCGCTTTGTCTTTTACGGTTTTCAAGGAACAAAAAAGTTGCTTTCTGATGTATATTATGACTAAATTACAAGGTAATAAACGTGTTGGACCATTATTATACAGCTTGCATCGATAAATATCTGTCCTTTGGGGGACGGGGGAGGCAGAAATCGATGTCCAATAGGAGAAAGACGTGTGTTTAGTTAACTCTTGTACGGTACCCTGTAAGGAAACATTTCCATGAAAGATGGGCTCTAGAAAAAAAGCTTATACAAATTTTAAGATGCTTTTCAGCTCACATCTTTTGTAAATGCAAAGTGGTTAAATGGTTCCTGAATGGTACTGATCCATATAGTTAGTGAGAAGCAAGGATACATATCACGTGAATCATCTTTTCAAATAAATGTCTAAAGGATTTCGTTTATTTAATAAATAGAAATGTTATCGTTGGCGCTATTGTTGATTCATTCTTTCTGAGGAAACTCTTTTGGTGTTTGTTTATTTCCATTGCGGTCATTAACTGTATGAGAAAAAAAAGTATTAACGTATCCTAATAAGTATGCTGAGAAACTAACTGGTAATCAATACATTTTGTCTTGCTTGATTTTGCGATTAAACACAAGTGCTCAATCTTTAGTTGTTGCTGTTGTTGTTGTAGGGTTTAACGCCATTTTTCAGCACACGATAGGCTATACATGGCGGCCAGTATTAATGGTGGAGGAAGAACCCGGGAAATCGCCGGAAAGAACCACCGACCCTCGAGAAGCTACTGGCAAGCTTTCTCACATACTCACATTGGCTGAATCCGAGACTCGAACCCACGCAGGCAGAGGTGAGATAGCAGTGATCCGTAACGGAGAGCGCTTTAGGCCACTCGGCTACTCGGGGCCCACAATCTTTAGTATTAAAGAGAAAAGATAAATCGTATAACCATTTGAATGAGAACCAGTACAACATTAATGGCCTTTTAAATGCTCGTCAAAAACCAGAAATAACACCTGACTTTAACCATAATACATGAACTTTATTTTGTTGACGTTCAATCAATATTATAATGATGAACTATGACAATGTCATGACTACGTGGGTTCTGCTCCATAGTTTCGTACTTTATATACAAGGTTTGAATTTGAATGAAAACAGATTTGCTATATTCTATTCATTTGATATCGGATATCCTGTATATACTAAAATTATCTTAGTTTTGGCTGCAATACTTTCCATTTCTGATAGTTTTGTGTATGATCGATGGGTGTTATTTCTTATAATAAGTATACAGTTTGGACTTACTTCAAGTATGCACCTCTGAAAAGACTGCCTGCTACTCTTGGCAATTTTTCCAGTCTGCACTTTATATGTAAATTGAAAACAAAGATAAAAGCAGGGACTCTTTGCTAGATTTTCTTTTCGAAACATATATTATATTATGTATTTACTTCTCTCCCAGAAGTTGGTATTGTCTACTCTTCTAAAAATAATTTCACTATTTTAACAACTGCTAAAGCTAATATTGTTTGTATTCACGGTATAATGTAACGTTGTGCAATAATTATAATATTTATGCGAATTTGGAAAGTTTGTTAGAGACAAATATTTCCAGGAAATCAAATTCAAAATCATGATATCCATAAGTATGAAAACGGCGCTTTACAACTAAAATATCCTGCAAAACATTAAACATCATGATTCTATAAAATAAAAATAAAAACATTTGTATGGTAAACTCCCAAAACTCCAAATTCAGCAAGAGAATTAAATTAATTACATCTCTTGCAAACCTTCTGATCACTGTTAAAAGTAATACCACACAAGTTTATAAGCGCTTCAACTATTCTTACAGAGATGCCATACTATATGCGTTTATTTGCTGTCAAAGCTCTGTACGACAATTACAAATATTTTGGAGACTTATTATAAATAATTTTGACATTCGTCCTATTGTGTTTCGTTATAATATATCAGATGACGAATTTATTCAATGTCTCATGGAATTTCGCAAAGGTGTAGGCCTAAACGAGCCCGAAATACTAACAAACATTATAATGTCTGCTTCACTGTTCTCGTCTTCTGTAATACAAAGATTCGTTCTTAATAACAAGATCGATTTTAACATGAAGGTTTGATATACATGCTGTCCTAGAGGGCATATTCTTGTACGCTATTTTTGACATAACATTAACATATTGTACACAATTACTGATGATATGTACAGTAATTATGTATTATGCTTTGTAGGAGTACTCCGTTCTTTACAACACATAGTATGCTCTAGTATGAGAACGAGACTCCTTGAAGGGAAAATTCTCCTCTACATGGCTTATCTTATATTCATCAATGTTAATCATATGTCACTAATGCCATTTATTTTAATTTTTCCTACACCTGCTCCCATTATCTCTGAGAGAAGTAAATACAGATTGATGATGATTAGGACAGAGTTATGTCAGCTATCTGTCCATTATGCTTGTTGCAACATCAACTTATGCTTTTCCGGTTTTGGTATGTAAAGGCTGTGGAGCGGAACCATAATTATTTTCTTTTTAACATGCGTCTGTAGCGAGTGTTGCGACTTACTAAAATAAAATCATGTGATGCAAAAAAGGTAATACAAGCTGAATGGAACTGTGTATCCATCCATGTGATGTGCTTGTCTGCTTCGAATATATATATATATATATATATATATATATATATATATATATATATATATATATATATATATATATATATATATATATAATGGTTATAATATGATGTTGCTATTAATTTCTATTAATTTTAAATAGGCTTCAGATTTGTCAGTATTCATGAAGTCACGAAGTTTAAGAATTGCGTTACACAATATTCATGAGGTTACGAAGTTTGAAAACTAGTCTTACTGTAATCATGAACAGCCTTAGCTTTAATGTATCTATTCATGCACATTATCATGGGTTTGTAACTTCAAGACATCACGAATCCTGTAAATTACTAAGCTTACTCTTTAAATGCCGTGTTTCATTTTTCCAGCACTCCCTCGAAGATTTTGTAAAAGTCAAAGGCCCTTTGGAAGTCATTCAGGCATTGAGATTTACTAGACAGATACTTGATGGGTTGGCTTTCCTTCATGCGTCTGAGATTGTTCATAGGGACCTGAAAGGTAATTTGTACTATTCACTCGCTAGCAATTATTTTGGAAGGAAATACTTTCAATTTTCATTATGCGGAAACGCTACTGAGATTTTATAAATATTTTGGGACAAATCAATTGGCTTGCCACCTTTAGTCTACTGTAAGGATTCTGGAACTGAACTTTAATAACAGTACTATTATCTGCATCGCACTGACAAAAATATAAATTGCAACGTATTGTACTTGAATAAAGTAACAAATGCTTTCTATATGCATTTTCTGTTAGTCATTGAATTAGCACGTTGTTCAAACATGTCTCATATATCACCTTTTATTATTTTAAATTTAATTTTTTATGAATTATGAAACCATTGGTAACTTTGTATAATATTTGAATAAAGGGACGTAATTCACCATTAATTCTGAAATGGAACGTATCTAAAAGAAAATATATATTTGTTTCACCGTGTGGGTACAAACAGACATATCTATCAGTGCTATGTCTCAGATTATTTCTAATCATCATTAATTAAAACAAATCATAATAATTATTATATTTATTTAAAGGGAATATATATATATATATATATATATATATATATATATATATATATATATATATATATATATATATATATATATATATATATATATATATTCCTTCATATTTGTTCTATACATTGTGTTAGTCATTATTGATTGCTTAGACACTTACCTATGTAAAAATAGCATTGCGAACAAACAAAAGATTAATTACGTCAACACGTCCTTAGTGGCCATAGTTTGAAATATTATATTACGGTAGAACAAATGGATCAGTAATTTATATTATCAAAACGAACAAAGTAATTTTACTCACCGGTAAAAGATTGGATATTACCTTTGAGTCCGCATATCTCAATTGTTATTCCATCTGCACGCTATACATTTTTCCTGTTAGTATGCTATCTGCATGCATTGAATTATTCCGTTATTATGTTATCTTTATGAAATGAATGATCCCTGTTATTATGCTATCTACATAATATGAATTATCCATGTTAGTATGCTATCTATATGAAATGAATTATCCATGTTAGTATGCTATCTGCATGAAATGAATTATCCCTGTTAGTATGCTATCTGCATGATATGAATTATCCCTGTTAGTATGCTATCTGCATGAAATGAATTATCCCTGTTAGTATGCTATCTGCATGATATGAATTCTCCCTGTTAGTATGCTATCTGTATGATATGAATTCTACCTGTTAGTATGCTATCTGCATGAAATGAATTATCCCTGTTAGCATGCTATCTGCATGATATGAATTCTCCCTGTTAGTATGCTATCTGCATGATATGAATTCTCCCTGTTATTATGCTATCTGCATAATATGAATTATCCATGTTAGTATGCTATCTGCATGGTATGAATTATCCCTGTTAGTATGCTATCTGCATGATATGAATTATCCCTGTTAGTATGCTATCTGCATGATATAAATTATCCCTGTTATTATGCTATCTGCATGGTATGAATTATAACTGTAGTTTTGCTATCTGCATGATATGAATTATCCCTGTTAGTATGCTATCTGCATGATATGAATTATCCCTGTTAGTATGATATCTGCATGATATGAATTATCCCTGTTAGTATGATATCTGCAAGGTATAAAGTATCCCTGTTAGTATGCTATCTGCATGATATAAATTATCCCTGTTAGTATGCTATCTGCATGATATGAATTATCCCTGTTAGTATGCTATCTGCATGATATGAATTATCCCTGTTAGTATGATATCTGCAAGGTATAAAGTATCCCTGTTAGTATGCTATCTGCATGCTACTAATTAGCCATGATAGATTGCAAGCTTGTATTTTAACTCGGAGTCTATTGATCCCAATACATCTTTAGTATACCATCCGAATAAAAAAAAATGCGCTTACATTTATTTCATGACAATTACCTTGTTCTTTGTTTTTTCTGTAAGCCTCCAACGTTCTTCTAGACGGTGAGATGAACACCAAGCTGTGTGATATTGTTCTTTCAACTACACTTGAGTCTCATACGTTCGCCAACAGAGGTTGCACAACTAGCGTGGGATCATCCTATTGGGCATCGCCTGAAGTAGTAAAAGGAGATAAATATAACGTGAAGACTGATATCTGGTATTTATCCATTATCTTTCTACAGATGCCACTATTTTTATGTTGACTGGTTTTCAGGCTTTCCGGCTTTTTATTGCTGAATGTCTCACCAGGTAATTAATGCTTAGCTAAATAAATATACACTTCGTCCAGATCTGCTGTTTTTTAATTTGAAGAAAGACAACTTTTGAAAACAGTTGACAGGACAGTAATTTTCCATCAGAATGGAAGATAGAAAGGGCAACTGATCTGCGTTCTAATCTCTGCTATTGACTCCGTATTTCAGTCTTGAAATATGTTATGTAATGGTAATTTGTACTGCTTATCATCGATGAGAATGGACTGTTGTCGTGAAAAGATCTAAACATTTCGAACCTTTCGTATATAGAAGATTTAAAATGATTTACAATTGTTTCTTTCTCTTCTTATATTGTGCGTGTAGTGCACTGTATATTAGTTAACAGAAAGCTGCATTTATGTACAAATCTCTTAGCTACGTTTGTTTGACTTTTTTAAAAAGTGCAAATTCTTCAGTTGGGAAAGCTAAAGAGTCCTTATAAGTTATACAAGTTTCGTCATTTATACTGTACAAACTAATTACCCAAATTTCAAAATTGTTTGTCCTATTTAGGAGCCTTGGATGCACCATCATAGAGCTGCTAACGGCACAAAGACCATGGTATCCATACCCACCGTACACCGCTCTTCTACGAATCGGATGTGATTTATCTCCCTTGGATGCAGCACAAGAACAGTTTACTCTCTCCGATGACATGACGAATTTCTTAGATCCCATGTTTCAAATCGACAAGAAGAAAAGACCTTCCGCGCAAGAGCTGATGTCCCATTCTCTGTACTCCGAAGCTGGATAGTCTGATTTACTTAAGGGGCGAAATCTATGGCAAGATGATGAAATATTGTCTTTCACAACTACCCCATATCCCACACCTGCCTGGGTTCCTGGGCAATGTAATCGAATTTGCCTGGCCCCTTTCCCCTATATTATTATGTTCTCTTCAGATTGTACCCACTAGCTGTTGTACTGGTTGCTTTTTGCTTCTTTAGTTAAGCGTTAATAACTAATACATTAGGTTACGGTATTGTTGAACCCCCAAGCTCTTCCTATCACAAGTTTTTGTATGAAATGAGAAGTTCACACTTATTCCGAATTGAGTGAATCAGTATTACAACGAACCCTTCATAGTTATAGCATGCCGAGTTACACAATGGCGGTGTTCTGAAAACAATAAATTTTCAAGGTCCGATTTTATTCCATAGGCAGGAAAGACAACGTACATATATAACATTAGATTAGAAAAAATGATATTATATAGCATTACATAATTAATTTGAAAGGAAAAGGAAATAGTAGCAGCCCCTCTCCCTACACACAATAAACTTAAAATCCTTGGATAAAGTCATAAGCTGGTCATATACTTGTGATGATATAACTGTGAAAGCTCTGAATGTTTTTGTATTATTAGTTGATGGAACAATGGGGACTTTTACAATTAAATGGACAAGTTAGAAAACATGTTGCTATTATAAAAACGAACACATTATGTAATATGTTTCCTGCAGCAACGTAAATCCTATAATTTTGACAGTTTGTATAAAATATTTAAAAGAGAAGATTTCCGAATCAAATTTTCATTTTGATAACGAGAGAGGATATAATATACTACTCTATATTGTCCGTAACTTGAATAGAGGTTATTCTTACTAAGTCAAAATACAAGCTCAAGCATTTTGCAGTCAAATTATGTTGTCATCATTTGAAATGGGAATATTGAAAATGCATAGATATACATATCTGTGAAAATGGAGTAATTGTTCAACATGTTCCCAGCTTAATACATATATCTCAGGCTAGCCCAACCATGAAAACCCCAGTTGACAGATTATACTTGGTGTGACAAGTCACCTAATACAGCATTGTGAAAATCCCAATGCTTCGGATCTGATGAGTGTGTGAATTTTGACAAAGCATCTGAATGAAAAGGGGATTGTCAGGCCGATACATTTGATTCATTTTATAACTAAATGGGGATTGTCAGGCCGATACATTCTCATTCATTTTATAATTAAAAGGGTCGCATTAAGCAGAGCAACATTGACGCATATTGCTATGGCCTGGATTTACACATTTTCATACATTTAATATAGCCTGTTAGTCCTGTGTAGAACATTACTATGGCCTGGGATTTACACATTTTCATAAGTCCTGTGTAGAGCATTACTATGGCCTGGGATTTACACATTTTCATACATTTAACATAGCCTGCTAGTCCTGTGTAGAACATTACTATGGCCTGGGATTTACACATTTTCATACATTTAACATAGCCTGTTAGTCCTGTGTAGAGCATTACTATGGCCTGGGATTTACACATTTTCATACATTTAACATAGCCTGCTAGTCCTGTGTAGAGCATTAATATGGCCTGGGATTTACAAATTTTCATACATTTAACATAGCCTGTTAGTCCTGTGTAGAGCATTACTATGGCCTGGGATTTACACATTTTCATACATTTAACATAGCCTGTTAGTCCTGTGTAGAGCATTAATATGGCCTGGGATTTACACATTTTCATACATTTAACATAGCCTGTTAGTCCTCTGTAGAATCTCATTAAAGTCATTATAAAGATGAATAAGTTCCAAGTCAAAATGTCAACATTATTATCGGATAAACAAGGTTATGCTTCTATTCAAAGGGATGAGAGTACTCCCTGACTATAAACATGCATGATGAGAGTACTCCCTGACTATGAACGTGCATGATGACAGTACTCCCTGACCATAAAAGTGCATGATCATTGAGTAAAAACGCGTCTTATCTAGAGCTCATTTCCATTTAAATGGCCGAGATGTTCAATAATGCTATAAGAATTTAATTGAATACTTCAGAGTGCCAGGGAACAGTGTTCAGTTCAATCTATCGATTGGTAAATTGTACCTTGCTGTATTTCCCGTGTTAATTATTTTACAAGTGATATACCATGAAGTAGCAAATATTTTTGCTCACTAAAATATTCGCCTCTTGACTTCAAGTGTTTAAATTTTCAGCCACACTATAAAACTAATTTTAATTATTGGGCTTATGTCGTGAATTACATTAGCATATGTGTACAACTGCATTTGTATCTATTCTAAAACTTACATTAATATGAATTCATTTAGCATTTGTGTTTGTGTACATCTGTATATCTATGCTAAAACTTACACGGATCTGAATTGTATTTGTGTTTGTGTAGATGTGCATTTGCATCTATGCTGAAACTTACATGAATAAAATTAAATTAGCATATGTGTATATATACATTGGTATCTATGCTAAATCTTACAAGGATATGAAATATATTATCATTTGTGTACATGTACTTTGACATCTTTTCTTAAACGTACATGGCAAATTATGTGATCGCTATTTTCATTAAATAATGTTGGAAATTCCATGCATTAACCTTGTGAGAATACATCTTCAGAAGCAAGAGATTGTACCCGTATACAATATTATTATGTGTCAAGTACTAGATTGCTGGGAACTAAAATTAATGGATTGTTCAAAGCATATTCCTTTGTTACAAAGATATATAATACTGGGAACTATAATTATTGGGGGTGTTCAAAGCACATTCTTTTTCAACAAAGCTTTATTTTGCTGGGAACAAGAATTAATGGGCAGTTCAAAGCATTTATGTAATTGGTACAATGGTAGATATCTTTTTGAATCTTCTAATTCTGCTTGATCATTTATGTAGTTTTACTGCTTAAAAGCCTGGAATAAGGTTGTTTTATCGATGAGCTCAATAACTCCCGTGCACACGCATACATACATACATACATACATACATACATACATACGTACGTACGTACGTACGTACATACATACATACATACTCGAAGCGGGAATTGAAAATTTTATCCAAGATTTTTTAAAAACTTTTAATGTTAATGGCGATATGAATCATCATTCATGTTTGTTTTGCTTTGTTATTTTGAAGATTATTTGGTGTCGGTCATCAAGTGTTTATATGATTGTTATTCTTTTTTTCAGTTTCATGTCACACAGGTTTATTAAATTCTATTTATACAGACTTCCAAGAGGACTCGTTTCTTGCTTTTATTTAAATAGTAGTAAATAGAAAATAGCTTGTGCAGATGTATAATATGGCCTTCTTTCTCCCCCTCCATAAACAAACATTCTATAGGTCTTGTTACATGTGCTTCACAATGCTCTCTGGTATTTCAGCGAAAGTAGTTTGTACTGAACATCTGTGGCCGACCCAACCCAAATATTAGTACATTAACCTCATCATTATACTCATTATGTTTATAGAGGTTTGTGGATCGTAACACATCACGCTAATACTCAAAATCACTCCTCTGACAGAGGTTTGTGGGTCGCAGGATATCAAGTTCATAGTCAAACTCACTCCTCTGACACAGGTTTGTGGGTCGTAGGATATCAAGTTCATAGTAAAACTCACTCTTTGACACAGGTTTGTGGGTCGTAGGATATCAAGTTCATAGTAAAACTCACTCCTAAAGCTGATGATTGAAATGATACTGGGGAAAAAAAAGATAATAGAAAGAGCATATTTTCGTATAAGATTTTGCCTAGTCTAGTCTCTGTACAATTTCAGAGTAAACTCGAAACACCCTGGTAAAAGTGTCGACAATTATTTACAAGCCATTAAGGCCTTATTTATCTTCGGATGTGCAAGTCATGCTTTCATAAAAAATATATAAGTTGAGAGCGATTCGTCAGATTTGATAATATTGAGTACGTGCAAAATACTGACATACTGGAAACAAAAAGTATCTAGGCTTACGTGCATACGATAAAAAGTTAGCTCCTTACCTTTTAATGGATCTGTGCCAGCTTCAGTGAATTTAGACAGAGTGGTATTTCCTAATAGGTAGCATTATTAAGAGAAGCGATTTACAAAGGATGCGTTAAATTAAGAATGAAACGAAAACAAGAAAAGCTAAGTGTGCAGTGCTACGAAAGGCCAAAACTACCTCGGTATTAATTTATAAACATTTTCTACGTATACAATATATGTCATTACGCTAGAAAATGAAGAACTGGCTTCAATGGGTAAGCAATCGATTTATGGAAGCATGTCGCCATATTCTGTTTAGGTGTTTTTTGTTTTCTACTCCGATGTGCACGTAAGAAATCCAGTACAAAACAGAATAGCTAAACTGACAACATGAGAGCATTTTAGTGGGGAGTAATTGTATCAAACAAGAACGTCTATCCTATTTAGAGGTTCCTTTTCTGATTATCCACATGACAATTATCATACATCTTGTTTATTGAATGCGCCTCATTGTTTGTCATAGATCAGCATTAATCTTCTCATATTTTATCAGAACAGGCTTACACTTGATGGGTTTACATTATTATATTAGCTACTGCTTCTATTCTGTTGTGACAGATCCGCTCTCGGGGTGCTTGAACTACCCCATCAAGTATAGACTGGTAGCAAATATAAATTCAAAGTTGATATTTTTGCCGACCTGGTAGTCTAATGTACATAAAAAGGTCTGAGTTATAAAACTGCTGATGACCAGCAATAGTAAAATCAAGCTTCTTAATCTTTTTAGCAAGTATATATTTGGCATTATATCTTCCTGTTGCTGCCTTGATATGATCCTGCCGATTAGCAATAACAATTTCAGTCAAATTGTCAAGAACTATACGTTCTTCTGGTTCTTTTTGTTCAGGAAGAAGATACGTGTTATCATCAAATTATGTTTGTTTTATTTCTTCCAAGCTTGCGGTATGTTCAGAAATCTCATCAAGATTAAAGTGAAGACCATCAATTAGTTTCAGTAATGACATTATAAAATTAGATAAATTTAGTAATAAACAGACAGCATTAAAATATAACGCCAGAGTTGACCTCCTAAGTTTAGAGCTATTTGAAGAAGCTGTTAGACAATGTTTCAGCAGTCCGCTAGCGGACAAAGTTACTCCTCGGATAGTGTTAATCTTGTCATTTCTTAAAGAGTAACACATATATTGCTGTTAACAACTGATAAAATAAAAGCATTGGAATTGCAGAACAAAATTATTTTTCAGGAATATGAATGAAGCTGATGTTTTCGAATTATTGTATAAAAAGCACAGAATAAATTCAGATTATAAGAACGGATATAATTTAAGTATAGCAAGAATGAACGAGGTTTCAAACGTTGAACTGCATTTAAAGTGGATTTTGTTTTGACATCTGCAGAACGATCAGCAACTACATTTGTGAAAAGAAATTTGATAATTCGCTGGCATCTCATGATCGGTTGATATAGCATTGCCAGCTTACTCGAAAGACCATTGATAGACCATTGCCATCTTACTGAAAGAACATTGATAAACCGTTGGCATGTTACAGGAAAGACCATTGATAGACCATTGCCATCTGACTTGAAAGTACCAAGCACATGACAGCCGCAATCTACATTATAAAGAGCCTGATTTGTTTCTGATTGTTTTTCATAATTTGAGAGGATACGCTTTTGATGATTACGATGTTGTTGCTCATGATAAACTCTACAACAAAAAAAAGATTAAGTGCATTCCAAATAGTCCTGAAAGTTATATGTCGGTGTCGCTTGGCACGTTGAGGTTTATGGACAGTTTACAGTTAATGGCGTCGTCATTTGATGAGCTAGCAAAGTGATGCAGGAAATTTGACAATTGGATAGAGGAATTCGGTGAGCAAAGAAATTTATTAACAAAGAAAGGAGTTTTCCTTAATAGCACCATGACTACTGGAACAGGTTTGATGGACCAGGTTAAATCCGAAAAATATTCGTTAAACTCAACACTTAACCAGGAATATATTAAGGATAACGAGAACGAGTACGCTATCAAAATCTTTCGCAGGTTTGGTTGTCAGAACCTTGAATATTATCATGATTTATACTTGATAATAGACGTGCTATTACTGGCTTTCGTTTTCGACAATTTCAGAGATGTTAATTATAATAACTATGGACTAGATCCAGTTTGGTATTACTCAGAACATTGATTGTCGTGGGACGCCTGCTAAAAAACAGAGGAATAAAAATTGAACTACTGACTGACCCTGACATGTTTTGCTTTATAGATAAAGGCGTACGAGATGGAATAAGTGTTATATGAAAGAAATATGCAAAGGCCAACCAGTATGACCCTTATATTACTTCTAGTTTTATTACTTATCACGATACTAATAATTTATATGGTTAAGCGATGACGGAGCCTGTGCCATATGACGGCTTCTAGTGGACTGGTAAACAGCAGTTTTACAAGGAAACAAACAAAAAGGTATCAGATGATATTGGATATTTCGTTGAATTTGATTTTGACTATCCTTCAGAACTTCATAGCCACCATGCTGATTATCCCTTCTGTTCAGGATCAATGTTGATTGACGAGTATCTATTATCTCCAGAACTATTCGAGTTCACACAAAAGTATAAAATATGAATATGGTTTGTCAATAAACTAATTCTGAATTTATTTAACAACGAGAGGTACGTACTAAATACATTATATATGTCAAATATATGTTGATAACTATAAGGATACTTATGGGCATAGAAAACATTTTGATCTTTCAGATTATCTTGACAAAAGCGGACTTCATTGCGATGACAACAAGAACGTGGTAATAACATTTAAATATGAAACTAAGTTTGATCCGATTGCAGAGTATACAGGACTAAGAAGTAAAATGTATTGTCTGAAATTAGCAGATGAAAAGTTAATAAACGAGGAAAAGGAATAAAAAATGTTGTTAATAAGGTGATAAGATTTGTTAATTATAAAGCTGCGTTAGGAGGATCTGTCAGCCACGTTGAGCCGATGGCGATCCGATCAAATTGTAATACGATTGAAACAAATGTCGTTATAAAATCTGGATTACGTGATTTTGATGATAAACGATATTGTACAGATGGTGTTAATATATTAGTTCATGGGCAATACAAGAATGCAGACAAAATTATTATGAGATAGATTTAAAACGAATGCCATTCACTACAAATAACGATCAATCTGTATCAGCTTTAATAAAAAGTAGTTCGCTTCGTCTGGTTTAACAACTGGTGTATGGATTTGGTCAGGTTTTCTAAGATCTTATGTGAGCTCCTTATTAAAATTAAAAAGCGGTTTTAGTTTAGTCTCACATCCTTTCTTTCTTGGGTCATCCACATAGAAGAAACTTTAATTTGTTTCAGATGTATTTGTGTAAAATATGTAATCTTTCCATAACAGTTGTCAGAAATCCCTGTTGAATAAATACCAATATGTATCACCGCATCTTTCACTGATGGTAAGGATTTTGCCCATATTTCTGTAACAGTAAAACCACCAATAGGTTTCTGTTTGCTGTAATAGCTCATGCTTATAACAAAATGGGTTAATTCTAGTATACAATTATTGTGACAATAGAAATAAAACAAACGGGTAACTATTACAGTAGTAAATGTAATTGGGCGGAGAGTGCACAAAACGCCCTATTTTCGGTTGATGAGATGGTGGTGTAATTTTGCCGGAAATGACGTAATTAGTTATATTGGGATGAAAAGTGGTTACATTTCAATTAAAACAAGTGATTTTGTTCTCTCGTTCCCTCTTATACTAACTACTATATATGAACGTTGAGTGTAAGGATTAAGGAAAGTGATGAAGAGCTGAATGCAGAAGAACAACTAGAACTCCAAATTCTCTTACAAGTGCATGAGGAAGCAGACAACATGGAAATAAGACACTTGTATGATGATAAAGCAGGTACACTCCAACGTATTGAAAACCATCGTATAATTTGGGACGCAAGAAATCACAAAAAAGGAGATGTTCCTGTCACACTAGAGCGAAACTGAGGAAGGATACAAGCTCTCTTAAAACATTGGGCAAAAAATACACCAGTTGTCCTGTCTCACTTGCCGCCTTCTAATGCGAAAACCTGATGATGGTTGATGGTCTAATTCGAGAAAGAACATTTGTATACATGGCAGAATTCCGAGATTGGTGTGTAGCAGGCATGATCAATCCGAGGGGTCATCGAACACATACAAGAAGGAAATGGATATTACCTGATCTGCTGAAACCAGTGGTGGAGAAGATGCTGGAGCATACTAATTCCTAAATGGTGGAGAACCAGTTATTTACGAGGTTTTGCTTTTGGCTATTGAAAACCTCTTTTGATAATTTCTATATCGTAAACCTGATTTGATCCTTTACTCACCGCCATCAAAATAAAATTTCTTATTGCAATTCTGTGCGATACAGAAAAAAATATGAGTCATTCAGACTCAACTAATTGGAATTATTTTCCGAAATTAGAAGTACACATTGTACATTAATTCAAATTAAAATATATGAATCAATTAACGAAATATGCTTGAACATGGATTTGACTAACTGCATATGTGGATTACACAGTATTGGTATTTGAAATTGTCCATTAGAATAACTGGACTAAATTTGACTCGATTACGACTTAAGATTTCAATCACTCAGTTGGCGCCTGTCGCCTCTTACCGAGTCCCTCTCCTCCTCTTCCTTGCTCTTACTATAACATAACGAAATGCGGAATTATTTCCAGGTGCTTGACTGTAAGCACGATGAGCTTGACTGTAAGCACGGAACTGGGGTGGCGCTATGAATAGGTGGTTATCCCCAAAAAGCGTCTTGCAATAGACACAACCTAAGACGATAGGTATGTGTGTTTCGATTTTCGTCCATCGTACGTCCAATTGAGCATCGATGCTCCGGAATCGGACATATTAATCAGCACAGTCACCTAGTGTGTATAAATTGCGCTGCGGGATGAGGCTCTATTTCGTCCATCGCGACTAAATAATTAATTAGACCGCATAAACTCGTCGCGCATGACTTTGTTGGCGAAAGCGACGCTAATCCAAGCTAGGTTCAGTTCAATCGTGCTATTCATCATTGATTTATCAAAGATGGCTACAAACCAAGTGGACAAAGATGGAAAAAGTACAATAGGTAACAGATAACATGAACATAATTGAATAATTATTAGAAAATGTGCAGGTAAGCTTCTACAGCCCCGGGAGAGTGAAAACTGAGCTGAATGATTTTAGAAAAGTAAAAGCGATTGCATAAGATGTATTGAAGGAGGTAAAAGAGGACAAGGAAGAATAGATGAAGATCGATGAGGAGAAGAAAGAGGAAGAAAATGACAGGAAGAAAAATTAGGAAGATGACTAGAATGAGAAGGATGGGAAAAACAGAAGAAATATGTACTGGAAAAGATGAGGAGTTGTTGGAGACAATGAAGAAAAGAGATAACGTTACAGGGTCACTCCATTGCCTCGAAAAGATTTTTATTCTCTTTGTCAAATTTTGTTTTTTATTTCTATTTTATAGGTGTTTGTTTGCACATGTCTTTGGCTGTCTATGTCTCCATTGTGTTTGTCCCTACACAACAATTGACATTTATAGGTCCTATCCATTTTTATTTGACAAAATACAGTCCCATTCCTTTTTCATTTGACCTTATAGGTTTCCATTCCATTTTAACCCTGCAGTACAAACCCCCATTTTTAACCTACGGTACAACCCAGTAATTTAGCATAAAGGTCTACGAGACCCTACGGTATCCAGTACAACTACGTATGCAATAAATTATCTTCAAAATGTATACTTGGTGCAAGTTTGGTGGCCATTATTTAAAAGGTCTTCAAGCATGGACCGGAGCGGGTGATACGCTTTAAGGAATAATTAATTATATACGAACAGCGCTCACATATACCCTGTCTGGTTGTGTGACAGACTTTGCATACGGTATGAAACGTGTCTGGTTGTGCGACAGACTTTGCACACTGTATAAACTTTGAATGCAATTAAATGCATCTTCAGCGTTGTATTGCTTTAATATTACCGAGGAAATGGGAGCCAAGAACCTTTCCCAGGACGGATTAGGGTATTCGATCCACTTTTGCTTTAACGAGGATCGAACCGGCTACTTATGTATTAATTGTCAGACGCTGTATCATTTGATTTATCTGATCTTGTTGCAGAATATATCCCTACTGTACGCGTATTTGTGACGATCTTCCACGAAATTATAATGTTTACAATTCCTTTGAAGTCCTGACTTTATAGCATCGTTACGTTATATGTTTATTATATTATTGAAATACTTCCCTCCATTTAATTCAACACATGTAACTAGATAATATATGTGCCTTGATTCATCACTGCGCGTCTAGCGGTTGTGTTCTGCTATTCTAGCGTCATACAGTATTTTCCATTGTGTGATCTGACGTCTCATGTTCAGATTATATTTACATATCTTTGTACAAAACAAAAAATCCGGTTATTGTCCAAACTAAAAGTGATTTTACATGTTACTCCACAGTAAACATTGTAAAATATTTGGGCCAACTCCGGTTTGAAACCTGCAAGTGCTATTCTTGTTTGAAAATCCAAGTCACTGCCTCCAAAGAGGAAAAAGTGGGTCTATTCACATTGTTAATTAATGAATTGAAGTCGAAAAGACCTAAAATAATGTTTACCGTCCATGCTTGTCATTGTATATATATATATATATATATATATATATATATATATATATATATATATATATATATATATATATATATATATATATATATCCGTACCTGTCACTACATATATATATATATATATATATATATATATATATATATATATATATATATATATATATATATATATATATATATATATATATATATATATATATAATTAAACTTAAATGGGGTTCATCAATAATACTTATGTTAATAGGGTGGGAATGTGGGCAATATTGGCGCAGTTGGTTTGTAACGTGCTTATTATCTGCCTGCCACAGTGGATAAAGCAATTAATTTTTTATGACAGGGTTTTCTGTTGTTATTTTGATATGCATTCATGGTATCAAAATACTATTCCATCCAACTCTAATACATGTATTATATAGAAAAATACAAATACAAAAGAATATCTAAGGTAAACAATGTTGACTGCATATTTCATTTCTTTTTGACTATGTTTCAACGGCAAACTCTGGAAAACCAAATTCATATCTCCATAAAGAAATATATATTTTCTATTGAAATCTTTTGCGATCAGAAAGGTAATACTGATTCGACATAAATTTACATATTCTTTTAGGTATTGTTGTTGAAAAGTGTACTTGAAACTCCTATTTACCTTACAAGTCTGTCTTAGGTTACTTCACATAACGACCGCTCCAGTGGCCTAGTGGTTAGAGCGTCCGCCTCGGATGCGGTAGGGCGTTGGTTCGATCCCCGGCCGAGTCATATCAAAGACTTACAAAAATGTTACTAACAGCTGTCTCGCTTGGCACTCAGCATTAAGAGGTTAGTGTTAGGACTGATCGGCCTTGTGTCCAGGATAATGTGACTGGGTGGGACATCATGCTAGATGTCGCGGCATGATGCCACAGTGCTAGACATCACTATAAACTGCCACATTGCAGATATCATAGCGATATGACTGAAAAATTGTTAAAGCAACATTAAAAATCCAAATCACACACACACACACACACACACACACTTGGTGTAAGAAGGAGCACATATATGGACTGGTTTCGGAATTACTTTTTCCGAAAAGAAATGGAGTATACAGCCTCTGAGATATGTAAATGATCTGTTTGGGCATGCCGTCATCATTTTAGGATAACTCTTGCATAATTGTACCTAGAGTAAAAATCTGACCGGTACATCATCAAGAACAGTTTGAAAGCTTCCAATAATCATGCACTTTAATAAAACCTCCAATTAAACAAATAAAACAACCTTTGCATATGTCGGAACAAAATTCCATGTACGGTGAAATGTATTTATATTGCAAGATATCATCCACGAGAAGCAAAGGCTATTTTGTTCCTCTCCGTGGTAATAAAGACAACATGAGTATTATTTCCGTGCATTGCTACTTTTATTAGACAAATAGGCAAAGATAGAATGTGCATGTACATGTACGTGAAATCGATTTCAGATACATGTATCCAAGTTTGAAATTGATTTTCCAGAAACACATATCTGCAAAACATGAACAGTTTAAAAACAGGACCTGAAATCGTGTTACCTTTATCAATTCGTTACATAAAACAATAGTTTGCATAACACTTTTATAACCAATCTTATACATGAATCCTATATATTTCTAGTGGGCAAAATTAAAACACACATCTATGTAGCTATTATTATGACATCGTCCTCTGTATCAAGGAATTATAATACACATGGAATTGTGAGAAACGTATGGATGCTACTTCGTCATTGGCTGTTGTGCTGTAATTATGTTGCATGTGTTCTCTTACAAGTGCACTTTTACAATACAAATGTGGCTATGCACTTTTATTAAGCAATTTCATTTTCAAATGAGTGTTTCACCTGACATTATGACAGGTACTCCCACTAGCTTGAGCATACTTTGATGTGTATTAAACTCGTGTATCAACGATTAAGCGTCTGACATTACCAGCTGAGCTATCGCCACGCAAGTTTTAAATACAGATTAAAGCCGATATTAGTTTAAAATACCGAGATACAAAATATTTCGAACTTGGGTCAGAAATTAGGGCTTGTCTCAACCAGAACAATCAAACAAAAATCCTCATCACGTGATATTTGCTTAATTTCCAAATGCATGTATTTGTTATACGAACAACGTTAATGGTTTACTAGTTTTAGCCATGATGGTTATATATAATTACAGGCCAGTAGCATTACGATTAACTTTAGAGCAATTCATACCATGATTTTTGCCGTCACCTTTTATTATTTTTCTATTCAGAGGTTTTTGTGAAGGTGCTTGAACTAATATTTTTTAAGGACTGTTTAATCACAAAGCTGATTATTTATAACTTACCAACTTATGTATGATGTTTCATATTATACATAATGATCCACATCAAACTTATATATTATTCCCATCTTGTGACCATTTTATATGGTCATTATGAAAAGAAGATTAGTTTGTGTTCAAGGATGTCATTTTACGTTTCATATTTATCTGCATTTTCGATGTCTGCAGATGCGCTTGTCTTGGAACAGTTTGAGTGATTTCGTGGAAAATATTTTATTATAGTAATAAAATAAAATCTAATCTCTGTCTGTTTTTCTCTTTTTACTCGTTTGCTGGGTGAGTTCAATAAGCCTGGGATTCTTGAATCTCTTTCACCAATGTATTACTGTGGCATTAAAGAGGATGTATTGCCTTCGACAGAAGTGTTAAGTGAATTTATGTGCATGTCACAAAACCAAAGAGGGGCCCCGAGTGGCCGAGTGATCTAAAGCGCTCACCGTTACGGACCACTGTCATCTCACCTCTGTCTGCGTGGGTTCGAGTCTCGGGTTCGGCCAATGTGGATATGTGAGAAGACTTGCCGGTAGCTTCTCGTGGGCCTGTGATTCTTTCCGGGGTTTTCTCGGTTTCTTCCTTCACCAGAAATACTGGCCGCCATGTATAGCCTATCTTGTGCTGAAAAATGGCGTTAAACCCTACAACAACAACAACAACAACAAAACCAAAGAGTTATTTCCCTGTCTGGATCAATGTATATCATCTGCTTTTATTACAACGCGTTTGGGACTTTCTTGGTCAATGAACAAGCTTTAAAAACATGATGCTGCTAGTTTCAAACATGTATCCTCTAGTGCATTATTAATTCTGATTAAATACATTATCTAAGTTATGCGCAACGATCAGCAAAATCGATTTTCTTTAAATACATACAGTAAAGTCTCAAAAAAAAACGTTTGCTTTCAAACACTTGTTCGTAGATATTGAGTTACTGTATATCATGTGTAGATTGATGCCATATTATCTACATACTAAGAAAGAGGGGGAGGGGAGGGACATCAGATCACACCTTCAAATTTCTGAAAGTGACGCACGTCATTCGGAACATATACTTATTAACAATAACTCTACCTAGCACAAATTTGTAATGCTTGTTCTGCAAGAGCGTGTCACTTTACAGTGAAATCCAATTTAAAAGAGAGTTTAGTCTTTTAGTTATTTGTGAATGAATTCAGACACTTAATTTAGCAGTGGATACGTCCAGGAAAAGTGAAGCTTATTTTGTCAACAAGATGTGACTTTATGGGATTCATGGAGGATGATGTTCACGAGTGTACAGTTGTACTACGGGGACATTTTATCGCATCTTACATACCAAATTTGCTGGCCTATACGTCAATACCTTTTTAAAAGCACATGTGGGCTTCATCGTATGCTGCGAATTTACTTATATATAGATCATGTCACTCAAATCGCCTTATCGTATATCAAACAAGTTTTGTACGAAACAAATATCCGAAAGTACTAAAGATTATGTGCAAGCAAATACTTCATTTTGGGAGGGATAATGTATGACAAAATATAGGACCGCACATTGACAATCATTTTGAATATTTGAATATCATCATTATTAAATTAATGAAAATCTTATGTAAAAACGGGAATATGGCAATTATGTTAATATTTTACATTTACCATTCAAATTATTACTATTTTCTTTCTTTGTCAACAGCTTTTGCAAAACAGGGTAGTAAGGTACAAAATATCATGACGGGCTGAATTCTCTTTCTCTCTCATGAAGGGGAATATTTTACTTTCGATCATGAGGTGCATGAAGAAAATTGCGATGGAATTCATATCTCTCCCTCCCTCTGTCTCTCTGTCTCTGTCTCTGTCTCTCTCTGCACAACATATCGGTATTGCTGATAATCTGAAATAGCAAGCAGTGAAACTACAAATATTAATGAAAGCAGTATTTACTGTTGTTTCACTCGACACAGCAACGAGAATTTTATTCTATCTGTAACTCACTCAATTTTCAGGTGAGCGTCATCAAATGTACCTAAAATACATACTTTGTTTCACAAAATATGTACTTTTGGTGATACTTAATGATCCTGGTCTGAAAAATTGCCAGGTTACATGTATGGTACAATTCGCGATGCTGTGTGGAACGAAGTGAAAAAAACGAAGCTACGATATTGATCTGTCCTCGTCGTATACTCAGCATCGACTTACATATAGATAACGGAATGAAACTTACAGAAGTTTGACGATTCGACCTATACTCCGCATCGACTTATATGGCAGCAAATATGGTATTTACTCATCATTGTCATGCCTTTAAAATAATCCAAACAAGAGAGTCTGAAAACTAAAACTGTTAAACATTCCCCACAAAACACATAACTAAACAACATTCTCCAGTGAAAGCGATGCAATCTGATATCTTTTTTAACCTTCATACATTTAAACCCTTTATTTTCGCGAGCAATATTTCTCATTCGGAAACGCACTATCCACCTCTTTCCTGTGATTTGCGTCGCACAATGATACTTTATCCTGGGTTTCAAAGTTTTTTAAACAATAAAAAACCCAATATATTTTATTCCATACTGGATTCGAAATCATACAGGACATGATTCTTTAACTGCGCATACCATTTATTACTCCAGTTCCTGCAGATCAAAATACAACCATTCTTTAACTTATGTCCTTGTGAAGTCAAAAATCAGCTTTTCATCTGCTATGCATCTAAATTATAAACATTAATTTATTCAAGATAGAAAAATGAAATGACTAAACAAACTTGCATAGCAATAACAATTTACATTTTAAGTGAATAACACTTTCCCTTGACGGACACTGAAATCAACATTACCCACTGGGTATATAAACTGCGATGTCTTTAAACATTCCAGAATAAAAGTAATTTAATGCAGATATAAATACATGTAGTTGCTGGACACACACAGACACACACACATACACAAACAAAATGAAACTTGATCTTTTCATTCCTTATTATTAGCGAACCCAATTTTCAGTTTTCATTGCTATTGCGCGCACTCTTGTATTTTGTTGTCTATATCTATGAGAGTTATCGAGTAGTTTTATTATCCTAGCATGAAAATGATTAGTAAATGGCTGTCTTGTATGCTACCTTACTTTAAATTGAGATCAGTTCCACTGGTGGTCTTCCATACTAATTCCTCCTTTTCCATACTTGTCTGAGCAGTATGAAAATTATTCTGTAAAGAAAACAAAATTTGAAAACAAAGTCAGTACAATTATATTATTCAAAGAATAAAATAAAACATTTTTATAGTTTTTGAGTATCAGATCATGTGCATGCACTGACAAAGCAAACTTTATTTCAAGTCATTGTTTGTCTGTGATGAAATCTTCAGATATTATCACTGCAAATAAGTGTCAGGAGACCGGTTAAATTACCGTAGTTATTATACTTGACGTCATCGGGATTTGTTAGAATTTTCTAATGGAGGGAGAGTGGCGTTGAATACCGTATATCACTATTTGACAGAAAACGCTTTTAACTTAAATTGTGTTGATTATTCTAACAGTCGCTGCATCACTAATGTAATGATTTAATTGTTTTGACACACCATAATGGACTTATATGGATCTATAAGCCTCGACAGGGTAAGAATTTCTTTCTGTGGAGAAAAAAAAGGGGGGGGGGCAATTTATTGAAGGGATCTTCTATTAGAATAACTACGGTTGGACACAGTTTTCTAAAGGTAGACAAAATTCATTTTACCAAAAAGAAGGCACAACTGAGGTCTGATTACATATTTTGTTGTATTTCATTTGTTTAGCTAATGTTCACGTGTCGAGTCTATCAGGTACAATAAGGTATATACATGTGTAGAGTGCAACTGGTACAAGAATGTATACAAAATGTGTATAGTGCAACAGGTACAATAAGGTATGTACATGTGCGGAGTGCAACTGGTACAAGAAGGCCTTTCAAAACACTTCTAAATTGTGCCCAGTCATTACCGTTAAAACAAATTACAAGAATCTACCCTAGTTGTAACTATGCATGCAAGAGGAACATAATAAAAGCTAATATGTCCTCAAGCGAAAACATAATTTGAAGAATATTCCCGCAATCTGCCCGACAAGGTCTCCAGTAAAAAATAACTTCCGCGAGTGAATGTCCAATAAAACACACACAGCATCACTTACGTAATTTTAACTGAAACCTATATGTTGGAGACGTACTTTGGAATATCCAGGTAAAAAATTATAGGCAGGCATTCCATTGTAATTGTGAACCGGTTGATATATAAAGTATTTGAAATTATTATATGCTCATTTTTTTCCCCGTTAACTTTACATTGTCAGAATCGTTCAATATTACCCGATACTGAACTCGCGCAACAATACACATATAGCATTCACGTGCATAAAGGAACTACTTTCTATTGTACACAAACAATGGACGCAAACGCCAGCACTTTTGATTTTGTACACAAATCATGTACACTCGCGTAAGAGGCTCCTTACGTTGTGGTTATTTAAATTTGTTTCTGAATGAACTAAAACATATTTCGTGGACTGCCACATACCAGCTGCTTTGGCACATTCCGCGTTGATACAATGTTACGGATTTAGGCTAACCACATTATATAACAGACGCAAGATACTGTCCTTACAAATAACATAGAAGTGACAAGTCATATACTCTCTTCTTTAGCTGGTGATAAGAATGGCAAAATAAAATATACTTATAGTTTTACATCCTGAATTTCCTCAAAATGTATTTGCTTAACTCTGCAAATCCGAATTACATGAGCCATGTCATAGGTTTTCAATCTGGATTACACATTTCGAAATTGTGCTGTAATTTCGATGATAAGTGCAACTGTATCCTCCTTACTGCACTCAAAATGAAATAAGCATTAAATTCCATAGAGTCTTTTTAATAATTGCAATTGAAAGACTTCATATTTGTCCCACATTATGATTTCAAACATTCAATGACAGAAACCGAAACACATTTGCAGATATCAACACGCTACTCCCTAGCTTATTAAATCCCACGTATTTCATGTGGAATCGTCACATACAAATCCAGTCAATAATCACGAAATTTCCTAGAATCGAGAAAAATTCCAAAATCTATTCATTCTAGATAAAATGGAAAAGTTGTTGCAATGCACATTCATTCACAATATGACTCCAAATTTCAATTTTAACTAGACACGCAATTTTCTTTCGAAAGTTATGTCGAGCGCGCGACTAAGTTCAAATTTATCTGGGCGGAGTTATGTGCGCAGTAATAATGTTGATTTGTGTAATGATGAATATGCGCTTGTGTATTTAGCTTGGAATGCGGCATACAGTCAGTTACTTTGTTTCTTGTAGTGTATTTTTGTTTATATAATTAAACCTTAGGTAGAATAAAAAATGAGCATATAATAAAAAGCTTACTGCCTTTGTATGGGAAAATATGAACTCGTTTTGTCAGAAGGATATAATGCACTCCCAAGGTCGTGCAGTATTCCATCCCAAAACTCGTTCACATTTTCCCATACAAATGCAGTAACCTTTAAATCCTGCATAATACCTAATTTCATCACTTGTAGAATATTTTTTTCTCCAATTAATCATATCTGTTCCCAAAATGATGGGTCAATGTCTTATTCCAGAACACCAAAAGAAAAGTACACCAGGATGCATTTTATAAGCATAAAGCAGATTTTTAACCAAATCATACATTATATAATATATAGTCCATATAAGGATGACTAATCTGGAAATGAAAACAGTAAATATGGGGACTTTGCCAAAGTCAGCTCTTTAACTAACTTAAAACTTAAGTTAAAAAACTGCCCAAAGACAATACAGTATATAATTAGTTTAAACCGAACAGTAAAATTCATTTGCATACGTAATTTATATACATATCTGCACTGACAATACATGCAAAATGTTTTTCATTCAACGTCAAATTTTTCTTTCTCACTGTCAGAAGCTCCATTTAGCTTTAATTATGTAGTATTTGATGTTTCAGCTTTCAATTGCTATAAGGCGCAACATAGTTTTGATAAGGATGGGAATACATCAATGCATACACTTGCCTAAATTATAGGAATGATGGATAAAGAGGAGCAATTAAACATAAACAACGGAAGAACATAACATTGTGTCTAGCATGACAAGTTGCAATTCAGATATGTTTGAGCCCTAGAACATCAAAGAATCTACAAGAGCTTACTATATGTATGACTAACTAGATCAAGACTATACATCACATGACATGACATCACATGACATGACATACAAATCAAGCAGTGTGTCTCCCTCCGCCATAAACAACATTTTCAAACGTAATGAGGGTAAACCTTCTACATTCAATACATACAATATGTATTAAAACAAAATGTCTTTGGTTGTTTTACAAAATAAATGACGCATACTCAAACGAAAACTGACGATGTATTTAAATACATTTCTAAGAAAGTAACCATTGAAGTTCAGGTAGTATATTTATGAAGTCTAACTTCAAGAATGAACCATTCTGATACATCAATGTTCCTACTGAGTCTGGTGATGCTGTCTATAATAAAAATAATGGAATTCTACAACAGTTACGTATGGTAAATGTTGCAACTAGTTAACTCATCTTCATATTACAACAGCTACTCTCCTATATTAACGTATGTTTAATTATGAGCTGAAATTTATAACACATTTTCCTTGAAACTATTACCTGTAACATGCGACCACTCACAAATCCATACAATCCATATCTCCAGAATTAATACGGCAGTCTATATGTACCAATACTCTTTTATTTGAAACCATGACCAGCATGTATTTGATAATTGGTTGAGAATAACCGTTTCTTTGCTCTTCCTGGGGTATTCTGTAATGTCATCACCATTTTTGCTTGACTGTGGAGCTGACTGGGTCGTGAACCCAATCGTCATAATATCTGCTGAAATCCTCACTTTCATATTGATGGATATATTTTGGATTGTGAAGTCTAAGATTGTCTTCACAGACACAAGAACTTCAGTGTTCGACCATATTCTGAGTCATGCTCTTACGTCGAACCTTCCGAATGGTAACTTCCGATGTCACTCCCTTTTCTCGCACTTTTATTACATCGTGGATCGACAATATAAAAACCACGACTACTGCATTAAAGATCAAGGGTACTAATTACGTAGACAAATGGGAACCAGTCTGGAAATAGGTGAAGATGAAATAGAGTTTAAATCAGTCTGGAAATAGGTGAAGATGAAATAGAGTTTAAATCAGTCTGGAAATAGGTGAAGATGAAATAGTGTTTAAATCAGTCTGGAAATAGGTGAAGATGAAATAGAGTTTAAATCAGATGCATCCATACTGATTAGCTTAGGTTTGATCATGACCACTCAGGAATTTGCTGTTTTTTTTAATTTGTATATAGTATGGTGTATGCATATGTCTACAGTGGGAACTGAATTAGTCCCGTGAGTCGTATAGAGAGCCACAACAACGCAGTGATTCCACATAATGTATAGACAATTAACTTTACTGTAAATGCAAACAAATGGTCCTCTTTGTAGATAACATGCCAACCTAATACCATCTAGTTACCTCAGAGTGAATCTCAGTGGGATATTAAACGCACATTTAGATACAGTACTTGTTGTGAAAAAATAGTGGGGGTGCAGTTTTTTAGGATGTAGATTTGACTATACTAGGTGCAATGCTAGGTGGAGTGATTTGCACGTTTGTTAATATCCATGCAATCAAACGCCCGAAATTTCTACAATAAAACTATATATAGAATAGTTATGGTCAGCGGTGTGATATTTCATTTTCTAGTTGTGTTTCGAAACCTTATCCTTCATTTATGATCACTTAAGTTCCTACCACCATGCTAAAGGTAAATGTGTGGGACATGCTACTACATGTCTTTTGGTATGATACCCCAGTGCTAGATATCACTATAAAATATCACAGTGCAGACATCTTAGCCATATGACTGAAAAGTTGTTACAGTTACGTTAAAAATCCAAATCACTCACACAGACATGCTTAACGGTGATAACCCCTCGCGACTTAATGTCCCACTAATTTAAATCCGTTGGTGTTTTGAAACTTCATATTTTGAATTGTAATTATGCCTACTTAAATTTAATACATGTGCAAGAACACGGTATGGAGTGAAAAGAAATTTAAAATTCCAAACAAATCACGCATCTTTTCTACATTAAGTGCCGCAAACAAGTGATAAATGGTAATTGACATTATCTCTTACAACATTCGATCTGCGATCATACCAAAGTTAAAATATTATCTTCCCACCAACGTTTACACTCTAGTAAGAAGTATAGGGTTTCCTTTATGTCTGCTTAAAACAATCTCTATGTAGATCATTTAGCTTTTTAAATGTCATTATTTAACATCTGTATTGCCTTTCTTACCGCACAAGAGCTGGATGTCATTATTTAACATCTGTATTGCCTTTTTTACCGTACAAGAGCTGGATGTCATTAGTTAACATATATATTGCCTATTTTACCTCACAAGAGCTGGATGTCATTATTTAACATCTGTATTGTCTTTTTTACCGCACAAGAGCTGGATGTCATTAGTTAACATCTGTATTGCCTATTTTTACCGCACAAGAGCTGGATACTATGTAAGGTTCCAAAACTTCTATTTTTAACGAGATGCATCCGCGTTTGGAACTAATGCATGAGATACGTTACAATTTACAGTGTACTGAGCTGACATAAAATTCAGGGGAAGTAAATGGCTATGATGTCTCGTTTAAAATCTCGTTTAAAATCTCGTTTAAAATTCTCGATTACTGCAGATAAAAACTGATATGGAGCCTACAGATTTGTGTCAAGCCTATTGCGTATTGCAGGCTCCCTAATAACATCCTCAACTTGAAACAACACCTCTGGTCTGAGATTAATTACAATGTATAGGCAAGTTTCTCATACAGAACTCAAAAGATATGAGAGACATAAAGATCTTAAAAACTGATACAAAATTATGTTGTTTTTTGTGTTCTTGTCTTTTTAATTTTAAGTCGGTACATCATTGTGTACAGCATCGATCATGTCATCCTCACCGGGATCCAAAACAATAAAAGGCATTTTCTTGCAATAATTGGTATTTTTGACAAAATATTTCAATTTATGTGTCACGTACTATGGAAGGAATATCAAGCATCATTTATGTGTCACCCAGTAATAACTTATATGGCTAACGTAATGCCGCCAGAATTCTTGCATCTGTGATTGGAATTCCAAATTCGAGTTTGTAGAAAAACAAATAATATAAATAGAGTTTCAGTCTTGTCTGTAAATTGGAAGATATCTTAATCTGTATCTTATAGTTTCTCTTGCTCCTTATCGTAGTGCCCATAGGACGGTTCATATGTAAGGTACATATACTGGCATATTTTAAGAACCATGGCTTTCGTATAAACGTGTATTACTCCACAATTTAATGCCAAAGTAAAAATATATGTATCTTATCATTTTTACACTATAAAAAAATGTTGCCAAATTCAAATTTTCATTCTATTTACTAGTTAACGTTTGGGCTACTTACATAAAACTTTAGTTGCAAAACTATGATTTGTACACGCAGCCACATAATGTCCCACAGCTTTGATAAATAGAGAGGATCTTCTTTCGTGTACATCTTGATGTTTCCACTGAGATATGTTCAACAATTCACCGTTAAAAAGGGACAAAACTGAAAATATTTATTGTTAATATTTGCATTGAAACAAGCTAGTTTATGCACTGTTTCTGGCAACATACTATATTAAAATTTTGTGCATCAAAATATTAAAACAATTCTTGCATTATAATATATTACCAATTATCTATCTAGAGACAAAATAATAAAAGCTCGTCAATCTGTTTGCTCGATAATATAGAAGCAACATTTTGTTTTATTCTATTTCTTGTTTTAATTGTAAATTGATGTCGAGGAGGTATAAACTAATACGACTACAAGTAGTAGGTTCAGAAAGCGGAGATGGGGGGGGGGGGTGAGTGTTATCCTGAGCTAGCAATAGCAAACCTGGAAATAAAAAAAAACAACACTAAACTATTAAACGCATCACAATGAGCTATAGTGGAAACCGAAACATACAGTAGGTTCAGAAAGCGGAGATGGGGGGGGGGGTGGGTGAGTGTTATCCTGAGCTAGCAATAGCAAACCTGGAAATAAAAAATAAAAAAACACTAAACTATTAAACGCATCACAATGAGCTATAGTGGAAACGGAAACACACAGAGAGAATCCCGGACCAGTCCTTGAAAGCTGCAACTGATACTAACACTTACAATGAAATTTAACGATAGATTTTTATACATTTCTTCCCATCTACAGCCTCTTTTTCTTCTCTTGTTTAGACAGTTGATGCTTATTATAAAAACAATCCAATAAAAGACTTCAAATAATGTGATGGTTTGACAGAATATTACTTTACTCACAGATATTACAACAATCACTCTACTTAAACTTTTTTCCAAAGATGCAATAAACAAATTTATGCACATTTACACACAACATAAACCAGATCCTGTAAACTTTGTATATATATATATATATATATATATATATATATATATATATATATATATATATATATATATATATATATATATGTGTGTGTGTGTGTGTGTGTGTGTGTGTGTGTAAGTGTGCATATACGCACACAATTTTAAACGGTCGGTAAGGCACGCAGTATAAATGCAAAAGAAAGCGTTAAGTTTTCAAAACCTAACATGATTTAATTATAATCTCTCTCTCTCTCTCTCTCTCTCTCTCTCTCTCTCTCTCTCTCTATATATATATATATATATATATATATATATATATATATATATATATATATATATATATATATATATATATATATATCTGTGTGTGTGTCTGTGTGTGTGTGTGGTATATATCGGGTTGTATGTCAAGTACGGATATTTATCTATCATACAAATTTAGAAAATTAGATGGATCCATCAGAAGTGTAAAAATAGGCAATATTAGGAATTTTGTTGGGACGGAGTACATTTAAAATTTTAGAACGACGCCCAGTGGCAGTTTCGGTATTTAGTTGTATGAATCATGTATTGTTCTACAGAAAGACAAATGGAAACGCAGAAACTGAAAAAAGTCCCGTTCAATTGCCTCAGTGTCTAATTTCCACTGCTGGAAATAATTAAACAGGATGTAATATGACATCTCGATGAAGAATATTCTGTGGATTACTTAGCTCTAGTTCCAGCCACCTTCCTTTTTTACTTTATTTTCATAATTGATTGAATTGCAGAAAGGCCTGCTAGCTACACACCCACAAATGACCCGAACTCATGTAACCGCTTCTTTATCTCTTCAACGAAAAATTTCACTGAGGCACAGGCGACATGTGTGAGTGACAGAGGGTACATCCTGAAAATAAATACTACAACTTTTCTCTTCATTCAAAAGCTTGTGCAAGACAATGCAGGTTCTCTCTCTCTCTCTCTTTCTTAGATACCTATAACACCTATTGTGTAGCATGCAATTTTAACATTCAGGGAACGACTATATTCTCTAACAGGGAAATATTTTCTTAAAACTTCCTTTGAAAATGTAATGAGGTGATTCTTATAGTGTGTGGGAAGCAACACATTTGCTAATTATTACAATTTGTGGAAGTACATGTCGTGTACATCGGGAATGCCACAGTAGATATTTCAACTATATAATTAATTCTATTAGAAAAATGCACAAATTTAAATCCAACAGATCTGCAATTATATATATATATATATATATATATATATATATATATATATATATATATATACTACAAGACTCGACACATATACCTGAGACTTAATGCAGAGCAAATCAAACATCATTGCCTTGATGATAACTGACTTCCAGTGAATTTAAAACAAATTATAACATATCAATTAATTGTCTGTGACTGATCAAATAGTTCCTTTGATCTGATAATATAATTTCTAAACAAAGTTTGTATGTTCTGTTCACGGTTTTCCTTCAAACTTTTATAAACTGAGTTCAGCAATAAAGATACAATATTTGAATGAAATCGCTTCAAGAAATCGAAAACTCACACAGTTTCTGAAAATATAATACAGAAACAATGGAGCCGCTTTACGGAAAAACGCTCGCACACACATGCAAACACACGCCAATTTTTTATTCAGGACACACTCACGTACATATATAAACATATATACATGTCATAACGATTTGTGGAATAAGCTGATCTGGAGTTTGGTCTCTGCTAGGTATTACCCCTAAAGGCAGAAGTATAAGATACAATGTGTCGTATTTTATATAATAAAATTGACTTAATGATTAGCACCCGAACACTTTCTTTATAAAAATATGTAGTTGCCGTGAAGTGTTTAGCTTTTCATTAGCAGACTAGAATCATCCTTTTAACGTGTACATTCTGCAGATGCAAAATGAAATAAAGATACTGCAGATTTTATAGTTATTGATTCTAGCTGAGGTTTTGGAAGAGACAAGTGATCGCGGGTAAGGATAGTTGTGACGAGTTGTGCGTTATGGTAGCTAGAGGGTACGTCACTGACTAAATGGCTATATAACCATTTTTCTTGATATAAGACGTGCACTAAATTCAAACCATATCATATTAGATCGCAACCTTCACGTTTTTTTTTTAGGGCATTAATATTGATCCTTCCTGGCATGTGCAACGATTGCTATCTTAACACATCGGTATCTAAAGAATCGTCCTTGGAGGATGATATGAAATAAATAAACACGTATTTACCCTAGAGAGTGGTCTCATTGCTTTCCACAGACCTTTTTTTGGTAGTACTTTGTCCTCACTATGGACTTTTTAAGTTCCATAGATTAAGCAAAAATGTTGTAGCTTATATTTGTGAGTCTCAGTGTGTATGTGGATGTTTGTGTGTGTGTGTGGGGGGGGGGTGCGTTGTTTGTGTTCACAAATTGGCTAATTTAGACTATCAGCTTATTATTTTTTCTGTGTGTTTTTTTTTTTTGTTTTATTTGTATTCTCTCTTGCGTTGCGAGCTTTCCTTGCATGAAATTAAACCACTTCAAACACTGAGTTACACAAAATGTAATTGCAAGTTTTAGTTTCTGCGTCGAACTTTGTTCCGTCAAATGCAATCATAAACGAAAGTCTTTCGCATTATATTTTGACGTCGTTTGGTGAAACGTTTAATTAAGAAAAATGGTTTAGTCACATTCCAGCTAATTGTGTGTGATGTACGTAGATTAATACGTAGATAACATGGAAATAATTTCCAAGTTCCTTCGATTAAACGTACACATCCAATCCAATATCTACAATTTGGCTGAGCGTCCTAAGCGCAGCATTTTGGTGGGTTTAATTAAAAGTTACTCTCTATAATAAATTAATGAATTGATATGTATGTTGATAAATAATTTGCGATGCAAACGTATTTCATTTCTTTCAATTTAAGTCATTGTCCAGATAAAATGCAATACCTGGTCGTATCATTCCATCATGTCTAACTGCAATGTTGTTAAATGTCTAAAGTAAAGTTCCGTGTGAGAAATAGATACGACTTTATTTAACTCTTGACATGATGCTATCTCTCTTAAATTTGTTTCATGTCAAAGTCCCCAATATGATTCATGTCAAAGTCCCCAATATGATTCATGTCAAAGTCCCCAATATGATTCATGTCAAAGTCCCCAATATGCTTCATGTCAGAGTCCTAAATATGTTACACGGTACAGTTCTAATTACACTTTACGGGAGAGTCTTTAATGTGCTTCATGGCAGAATACTAAACATGCTCCATCACGATATCAGTACTGTCATTCGATTCTTAAATCAAAGACGACGAATACGTAACAAGTATTATGATTACAGTTCAGTGCAAATAATTGTTAAAGCTGATCATGCGCATTCAACCACACTAATTCTGCTGTAAAATATGTATCTTCTTGCAGGTACTTGTGATTATTGGGTGGGAGCCACAGAAGAAGCTGACGGTACCTGGAATTCTTTGAATGGTGATCCGATCCCAACTACACCTGGAATGCTTTTCATGGATCCTACAAAAGGTAATGCTACTGAATGTGGTCTCATAAGCGATGCCGACAACTTCCTCATACTCGGCGAAGCGCGCTCTGTGGCGCACTGTTACATTTGTCAAAAGAATATTTAGTCATTTTGATCAGCAGGCGGAAAGGGAGACTTAAATTGTCTGGAAAGAGAGAAGATACGCGAAACAAAAATATAAATTGTTGGTGGAATGAAGATGAAAAAACATCTAAAATTTGGAAACATTACTTACTCAGAATTTAATAAAAAGTTTGTATGGATAAAATATTTCTAGGAATTATATCTCTCATTGTCCCACAATGTTTGAATCGTTGCATGTCTCGCCGAATTTGACTTTCCACTTTATTAAAGTATATATATTTAATTTAGGTCTATAATGATAATCGGTCAAAATTTATATTTAAACCAATAAAAAGTCTGTCTATCATTTTAATAAAGCAGCGTGTGCCTGACCACTACAGTCCTCATCGCCATATCGTTGAATTTATCATTCAAAAAGTGGATACATGAGCATTATTGTGAGACAATCTGGTTGAAATAATCTACTCATGTGCCTCCCAAATCTTGCCTTTATATCTGTCCGCCAATTTGTTGCCCCAGAAGAGAATTAATAAAATCGCGATGCTTATTATGACGAAATTTCAAAATAGTCACAGAGGTAAAAGAAGAACTCATCATGTTGTCTGACATGATACCTTATTAAGACCTTTTTAACATCAGTTTTGCTAAACAAATACTTGCCGATAAGATGATGTAAATCCTTGCAAATTATATTAAGTGAGAAATCTATAATAAATGCCAACTAGCATTGCTCGCCCTCATTAAATAAAGTTCAGGTAGATAGTATAGATATAAACTAAGCTGACGAAAGAGATTATAGGAAGATCTTTCTGGTTGAAGAGTTTGTCTAACGCATTCTGTTATTATGCAAAGTTAAAATCCCTTTTGAACGCTTATAATAAATAAGCTAACATCATGTCGGCACAATATATGCTTTATATGGACTGTGTTGCAGGATTCAAATGCATATTCCTCCTGCGTGTTTCAAGAAACAAAACGAGTTACGAAACATTCAGGCCACGAATCTAGACTATATTTATTTTCAAGAGCCAGTCTGGTATTGTAACAAATATATAATTGATTTAATTAGTGAATGAGAATGCACAGCAAATAATGGGATAACTTGGTCTTTAGGAGTAAATTAATTTCCAGGTTGTTGACATTGCTTGTGTCCGTGAGTACAAACCTATATTGACGTAGTCAGGATTTGCCGTACAGTGGTCT
Organism: Sinohyriopsis cumingii; assembly: GCA_028554795.2. NCBI lineage: Eukaryota > Metazoa > Mollusca > Bivalvia > Unionida > Unionidae > Sinohyriopsis > Sinohyriopsis cumingii. The sequence continues at coordinate 72,416,142 of CM068832.1, read as the reverse complement.
CAGCAATATGCTGTAAATGTTGCATGTGTGTCAGTTATGTGTGCATATGTTGAATTGTACGACGACTGTGTGACAGTATAATGACCTTTTCCATATTTGCATTGTCCCTGTTCTTCCGTAATTTAGTCTGTCTCTAAATGTGTTTCTTGACATCATCAGATTATTGTGCATAGCGTACGTGTAGTGCATTCAAAAACACAGACAGTGTGATTAGGCAGAAGACATATATACTGATTCGTCACAATACAAAAAATATTATATACATATTGTTCCTTTACCGAAATATATATTTCAACGCTATTTACTATATACAAATCATAGAAAGTTACAAATAAATACCAGGGATTAGCTACGATTTAACAGATTTATTTTTCATTATAACTTGAGATTTGTTAAGTATCATCACATTAACTAATACTATATGAACAATATAGTGGTCACATCAAGTATAACAATTATGGGAGATGTGCAAGATGAAGGCAGTAACTCTGTAGTGTACATTTGTCATTTGGAGGAAACTTGCAACAACAAAATCTACTTCCTGTAATGTGTCACTTGAAGGGAAGTTAAAATGTATTCTTCTGTAATTTAATGAAGATGTTTTGCATGTAAAGCGATGTTGCTTCTTGCAACATTTTTACAATCGTCATGTTAATATCTTAATGCCAATTTAAATATCAATCAAATACTTATATTTATGTTCTGATATTATTGATTTGTGTATTTAATATGCTTTGTTCTATCCAAGTTTAATTTTCTGTTAATTTTAAAGGTGTTAGGTTTTAGTTTGCATAGGCGCAATATACACGAATAAAACACAATTGGTTTAAACACAATCTATGGATATGCCTTATTTCCAATCGAAAGTATGTCACAATAATTTATAATTTCTTTGATTATGTCTTGTGTTTGTCTTTGTGTGTAAAATATATTTGAAATGTATTACTGGGTTGTTTGTATCTGTTGATTATTTTGATACTGAAGACTGAACTGTACAATGTTCAAGGACGTTAGTGAAAGGTTGAAAACCGGACGCAATTACTCAACATCTTGACATATGCAAAAAAGGTTCATTATTCCTTTTGTTGAATGCATTATTTAGCATTGTCACATATTTTGATCACTTTCCTAAGAGGGGCCCCGAGTGGCCGAGTGGTCTAAAGGGCTCTCCGTTACGGATCACTGCCATCTCACCTCTGTCTGCGTGCGTTCGGGTCTAGGATTCGGCCAATGTGGGTATGTGAGAAAGCTTGCCAGTAGCTTCTCGTGGGTCGGTGGTTCTTCCCGATGTTTTCCCGGGTTCTTCCTCCACCATTAATACTGGCCGCCATGTATAGCTTATCGTGTGCTGAAAAATGGCATTAAACCCCACATCAACATCAACATCAACAACTTTCCTAAGAGTTTTCTTTTTCTTCGGATAAGACATGTGAAAGTCTTACTCTTTCTAATATATGCCTCATTCAATTATACTTTTGTCAATACTTGATAAAGTAAAAATAATTATTGCAAACATTAGTGCGAAGATTTTGCAAAAATGAAATCCCAATGATCTATAGAGAGGGCTTTTAAAACTTATATCCCTCACAAACACTTTATGTTTCTTTCCTTATGTTTTCTGTATGTCTGTCAGTTCCACACTCATCTACAGGGAAATTGGGTCATCTGACATATTGCTGACTACACTTTCCTAACTGATTCTTTGCATGTGAGATAACTGACTATATGTCAAATTTAAAGTTATGAATTCTTGCCCAATGATTCACTCGCTCACTTAACTAATCTTATGGGAATTGTCAGAACGTTTACGAAACATTATTGACGTTCACGGCAAAAGCAAGTAGAAAATGAATATGCAAGCAACCCACTAATCGATAGTTACAAAGAAACTAAACAACCAAGTACTATAGGAATTGTTCTACTCAAGGTGTCAAGACAAAAGACATCTCTTGATTAAAGATCGCCCATAAAATATTTAATGTTACCTCTTTAACTAATGCTCGTTGAAAATACTTGTTCTGCTTTAACCTTCTTACTATGTTCGGCACGTAAGCTAATAAACAAATCAGGTACGAAAAGGAGTTCATTTACAATGAAGGTCCCTTCAGGATAAATATATAAATGTAAGCAGAAGATGGTATACATTTTAAGAGATAACAATGTGAGATCAATTGGTAAGTGCTACATTATTAATTTGATCATAGTATCATACAAGAAAGTAATATAATTTCTCAAATTGTCTTAGTGCCGATTGTTTTGAGCGGCAGCATTTCACTTCTGTGTATCGTTAAGAGCGATTAGGTGATATAACTTTCCATTCATCGAGTTTATTGTGTTCATAGATTATTCAAATGTTGAACTGTACTCCTACGCTGGAGAATCAGTAATTCAAATATGCATAATTGCAATGCCAGTAGCTGGTAAAGGAAAGTAACATTTTCATTGGTCACAATGTTACAAAGTGATCAAAATGAATTGCGTTCATTTCTGTATGAACTGTAAGGAGAACTACTTTTTCCCTTCTATAAATAGAGTCACGTGTACAGCATATGATAAACACTGCCAGTGAAGGCAGACACGAAGTAAGCATTAAAGGAAAACTACATTCTTAAATTTAAAAAAAAATAATTGAATAAATTTGGCTTCCATTGGTTGAAGGACTGGTATTATGATGACCTTATTTCCATCAAGCTGGACATACCAAGTGCTATAAATAGCTACGTAACAGAAAAACCACAAACATGTATTACTACGCTCAATTAAGATTTCTGTTTTTTTAATGATGCAAACAAAATAACATAACAAATAATTACAATTTCAATTATAAGAGTTTAACGTTGTTTTTTCTGAGTTTATCGTGGTATAAACTGTCAGTTGCCGACTCACACAGCTTACATAACGCTGTTCGGGCATTATTTGCCGTGTGAGGCGGCAACTGACAGTTTATACCACAATAAACTCGGCAAAAACAAAGATAAACTTTTACATGATTGAAGATAGTTTCAAGACAAATTAAATATAAACCTCGATGTCACTGTGGAGAGTAATGGTCAGCTTAACGACACGACTCTAAAGGACACTTGTACTTGCGTCTTTCTGTACAGCATTGAAAGACTTTATTTTTTTATTTCTAATTTGGAGAATCGATGATGACACAATATTTCTCAAACTGAGTCATTAGCCAATTACACGGTACAGGCATAAATCATAGCGAGGCAGATACACTGGCTTTATGGAATTAAGGATTAGAGTGGCATAACATATTCCCGATATTTTAGCAAATATAAGTACCTTGTAGCTTGGGATTTGAATAACTATATGAGCTAGATTAACGGGTCTTGCTTCGTAGTAAGTTTCACGAAGTCTCACTCAAATGATTAGATTTGTGAACTGATAAATGGTACGAACGTGTAATAAGAGAAGGCTGAACAGTCTGAATTAAAGTCTCGTGCAGGTTTGGTCTTTTATTTATGTAAGCGTTTTGTGGTGTTATCTCCTTTGAAGACCTCCAGTTGACAACTAATGTTGTCCCGAGGTGATTGAAAGCAGGAAAAACATTGACCTTATGAAAATAGAAACCCTGGCGGAACTAGTGGGTTCGACACTGCTTTTTCATTCTTCCTTTGATTGTATGTCCTCCCGGATGTTATTTGAAATTGGTTTGGATGCTTTTAGACTAATGGCATGTCGCAAATTGATAAAAATAAGGTTGTATGATGACTTTTTAAATGATGTTAGAATCAATAAGTACCTGACCAATGTGCATGGATAGATTAATTTCCATTGCAAAAGTATATGGCCTAAAAAGACTGATTTTTCCAAAAGCCTAAATATAGCACTGACCAGCAATAAAATAAATCATACAGAATGTATCGTCAGGATCCGTTTATGGAAAGACAATCATATCACTTTTCTGGCAGCGGCGCTATCTACGAAAGTGACATTACTTTCGTTTTTTGGCGAGTTTTTGATGATGTTGAAAATTCTGTAAAAGTCACAGACGCCTCAACAATTGACCTATCACCACTTGTCAATCATGGTGATTAATCAACCAATTAGAGAGCATAAATTAGACACACTTCCGTGCATTGCTTACGTCGCCAATTTCCTCCAACGAGCTGCTTGTGGCAATAATGAATCGATTATATAAATATGTACAAGTTTTACAATGATCTGTTGATTTTTCGATCGATAAGGGTTAAAAGAAGGCAGTAGGGACCTTGTAATTCTGACTGTCGATATCCAGATTGTCTAAATCGAGGAATTAAATGTATTCCTTTCACGAAACATAGACAAAACTTCGTGGATAAAGATGTTTTTGTGGTTGCGTGTACAATCAGCAGAATATGGAAACAATGGATGGCAATTACAGCCTGTTTGTTTTCTTAAAATTATGTAGAAAAGCCGTCAATGGGTTGAATGAAACAACAAAGAATTGAAATTGGACAATATATGTAAAAATATACTTTTTTTAGGATATAAGTGGAGAACCCCCACAGTTTGAGCTTTAATATATATTGTTCGTTTATGGGAAGCACTGAAACCCAGACTGCAATATTTTCTAGTTTAAAAGTTTACACTTTAATGTTGGCTTATCCCAAAAACAAGGATTTATCGTCTCGATCTTTCAGACACTCCATTGATTCTTTACTTTCTCATTGGGCTGAAAGAGGGGTAGCGATAAAACATGTAATAATAAGTAAATAAAAAACAATGTTTTCAGATAATTATCTTCCGTTATATTAAGCATGCATTTACATGTTTACATCAACAGACATCATTGATCAAAATTCCATATGACGAACATAGTAGAAGTAGTATGTTTCTAAACAGTAATTATTTACGATTAAATTGTTTAGTTTATAATTCATTTACTTCCAAGATAGTGTGAACATAAAAACGATAAAATTAATAAGGATAAGATTATATACTAAAATCATTAGCATCTTTTGGAGTGAATTTTCTTTTTCCTGGATAAGTTCTCGAGCAGTTTTAAAATTGATTTTGTATTATATACTGAAATAAAACACTGAGATTCTTACTAGATGAACTTGAACTACAAACATGATTATTCTCTACGTCAGTATAATTTATGCAACTTTAAAATTTTACATTTTCAAGAATAATACAAATCGTTGTTTTTTTATACAAAAGTATCACTTAAGCTGAAATATATTTGTTTTCCAAATACTCTATGTTTGTCGGAGGTTATTAGGGCGTCATGTCAGGTGATTTGGACTTTCGTAAGGTCAATTAGAGTTATTTATTTTCAAAAGTAGCATCTAAAGCGAAAACGACCCACCAAAACAATACATGTGATGCTGGAAAGAGCCACACAGGCATACAGTGTGTGAAATCATTTTCAAATACGTGAATGTGTGTGCGAATCGTTTTGAAAGTCGCATGTTTTCTACATTATTTGATGCATTCTACTGACGTTTTAGGAGAATGTAACTATAGGTCTAACGTTTCTTCTTTAACATACCATGTGTTCCTGTCGTGTCTGTACATGTTTAATAGTAACATATATTTCAGGTGTTTCTAACTTGACTATTTTTACCATTGTGGTATTTTGATATATCAACGCATTCGTACCGAATCTGTACATTGTAGTAGTAGTGCACCATAATGCTAGATGTTTTCTCCAGCCTGAATTAATCCATTAGTGGTACCCTAAAGTATTAACCTTTTGATTTGATGGGCCGGTTGGAGAGTAAGAGCTGATTGAGGCAAATTATTTCAACTGTTTTACTGCCAAAATAGTATATTATATCCGTTATTTATCGCTCAAACAAATCATAAATTAAAGAAACTAATATTACGTCCAAGCTGCACCACTGCCTCCGATAACAAAAGATTCGACCCCATGTATTTCACGTGTTCACGCATTGCATGTTAATCCCTAATGGTGATATCCTATTACAACACGTGTTCCTGTCTTGCCTTTACTTGTCTAATTCGGACACTCACCGCCCCCACCCCCACATGAACTCACACATTGCATGCTCTCTTTAACCCCTCAAATGCCACACGATGTATACACTTTTCATTAATAGGAAATTCGGCAAGCCTCGTTCCCTCCTAATGAAATATTTATACAACAAATGCCATGTCAAAGATACAGCGTGTATACTGTACAAATATTTTCTTAAATTAACACACAAATACACAAACAGGTATTTCAAACGCAGTTAAGATTGCCTACAAGCAGTTGTGTATTGATAGAATGAATTAATTCCAGTCCAGTCTAGTCCAGTGTGTCCTTTTCAAAATAAAGTTCTTAACATTTAGCGAATAATCAAAATCCCCTTTGCTTTTTTAATTGTTGAACTGCTAATTTCGATCATATTGGTTAAACAAATATAGACTAACTTATTTAAAAAAGAAAGATTGTTTAATTGAAGAAAGTAGAGCACTACAAACACACCTTGGTTAACTACTTGAACACTGAATACGCTGGCTTTCATATAAAGGCCAGTATCTTTAAATGAGTTAGAATTATAAACTAAGCAAACTGAGGAAGCATAAAGAAGTAATTCAACCATTTACATTTATTTACAGTTAATCTAAGTCATTATATATTAGTTAACTTTTGCTACCAACCTTACAAATTTTTATATAGTCCATTTGAGACGTAACCCTTTCCTTTGCAAGCTGTGACTATATATGTTCATTATTGATCTAAGTCATTATAATATAATTAACTTTGCTACCAACCATACATTTGTTTACATCGTCCAATTGTAACGAATCCCTTTCCTTTGCTTCGTATGAGTATCATCCTATGGTCCCGAAACATCGTCGCATTACATCGTCGCATTACTCAGACGAAAATCAGGAAAGCACATTAGTTATTTGGGTCATTTTGCTTAGCAAGTAGGATGAAATATCCGTCAGACGGTTAGAACTGTGAACTGATAAAAAGTTCGAAAGTGTAGTATGAAACGGCATACTAGTGTGAAGTAAAATCGAATGGAGGCTTGGTCTTTTCTTTGATTTGTGTAAGCGTTGTGTGGTGTTATCGCATTTTAAAACCTTTAGTTGACAACTAATGTGTTGACCCCAGGTGATCGCAAACAGGGAAACATCGACCTAAACAAAATCTCTGGCGGAACAAGCGGGTTCGACAATTTGCTTTTTTTCATTCTTCCATTGATTTTATGTCCTCCCGGTTTTTAGGCGAAATTGAACTGGTTGCTTTTCGAACCACGGCTTGTTGGGAAACGACAGAAAAGGTGGACATGTGATGACTTTGAAAGTGATGTTGGAATCACTGACTCCCTGACTGAAATGACTGGTAGATCATTTTCCAGTGCAACAGTATATAGAATAAACAAATTAATTCGGATCGTACCAATAGCTCTACTAAAGCATTGACCAGGAATAAAATACTCCAGTAGAATGTGTCGCCAGCGTATTGAAAGACACATATCACGTTTCGGTCTACACAAATGACATTAATTTGATGCTTTGGTGAGTATAGAATGACATTGAAAGTGATGTTAATGTGAATTATTAGAGAGAAACCTAAAAATATAGTATATAGAGCCAAAATGCAATACATGTTATGCTGGAAAGAGCCATACAAACTGTATGCATGTGAAATCATTGTCAAATACGCTCAGGTCTTGCGTGAATCATTTTGAATGTCTCATTGGTTTACATCAGTTGATGCATTCCACTGAACTGTTAGCAGAATATAACGATAGGTCTATTGGTTTGTACCTTGTGTTCCATGTACTCTTTGTAAATGCTTAATAGTAACACATTAATATGTAAATTGTTTCTAACTTGACTGTCATTTGTAACATGGTGGTACCTTGATACATCAAGAAAAAAGGAAACTAATACTAAGTCGTAATTTCTCCCCTACCTCCGATAATTAAACATTCAACCACGAGTATTTCATGTGTTCCTGCATTACATGTTCATCTCTAATGTTAATATCCTATTACAGCAAATGTTCCTATCTTGACTTTATTTGTCTTATTCGGAAAGTCTAATACACCTGCCGACCCGTACACACACACACACACACACACACACACACACACACACACACACACACACACACACATATCATGTTCGCTTTATCTCTCATTTGCCACAAGACGTGTACTCTTGCCATTAATAGGAACCTTGGCAAGCTTCGGTTCCTTTTATTGAAACATTTGTAAAACAAATGGAATGTCAAAGATACAGCGTACATACGGTACATATAGTTTATATATATCACATGCAAATGCACATACTTGCATTTACAAAGCAGTTAAGATTGGCTGTAAACAACTGATTATTGACAGAATGAATTAATTCCATTCCATTCCAGTGTGTCCGCTACAAAAAAAAAGTTCTTAACATTTACAAATAATCAAAGTCACCATTGATTCTTTAAATTATTGAACTAATAATTTCAGTCATATTGATTAAAAAATATAATACGCTCCTCTTATTTAAACAAGAAAGATGGTTTAGCTGAAGAAAGTAGAGCTCTACAAACACACCTTGGTTAATTTACTGAACACTGAACGAGCTGGTTTTCTTGTAGTGGCTAGCATACGTAAATGAGTTGGTAATATTGATTAAGCGAACTCGGGAAGCAGAAGAAGAAATTCAACCATTTAAATGTATTTACAGTTAATCTAAGTCATCGTAGTTTACTTAACTTTGCTACCAATTGTGCAATTATTTATATAGTCCATTTTGGAGGGAACCCGTTCCCAGTGCTTCGTGTGACTAAATTTGTTTGTTATTCATTGATCCAGCCGTAACGTCGCATGGCGCAGATTCAAGTTCTCAAAGCGAAGAATTAACACTCATACTGTATGTATTCCTCTTTTGCATATAAATGTACCGTAGAAGTCTCTAGTTGCTATTCCAACTTGTTTTTTTGTTGTTGATACTTTGAAACCTGTGGTAAAAGTACATACAACGGTTGCACCTCAAGGTTGCGAAGACCCATATTCTGGTAGGTTAATTGGTGAAAGTTTAGTTTTCTTTTTTTCTCTCGCTCCGCATCCCAGAAGTATCTCCCGTGCTCATGAGAGAGAGAGAGAGAGAGAGAGAGAGAGAGAGAAATGCAGAGAGAATTTTTGAGAAATGGTATTCCACGGTTAGTTCATTTTAAGAGACGTTGATTATAATTTGTTTTGTTATTTTATTACAATGTCAATGGTTAGTCAGTGAAAATTCATCACAGATTTAGAGGAAAATAGAAGCGATAGCCTACTGTTATATGTGTGTATTTGTGTGTGACTAAAATGCATTACCTGCTAATGTCTAATGGTGTTATCTCAGTATACCATATTTTTGTGCATTTCCTGCTTATGTCCAATAGTTTGCATCTTAGTAACTGACCATTTCATGTTATTTTTGCGGGAGTTGGGCCAGTTGGTTGAGGCTGGGATTTATTAGAAGACTAATTTCCGGCCGCAAATTTGCTTCAAAAATATTCTTTGTTAGATTGATAGAAGAGAAAATATTAGCAGAAAAAATATGATGAGGTCAAAACAAAATATTGGATTCAAAGAAAATCCTAGCCTCCCCTTTACCTTCGCCCAATCGACCACCCAGAAATTTATATGTACGTATCTTAGTGTCGCACGTGTCCCTTACTTACATGTACGTGTATAACATGCTAGGTGTTGCTTCCTTGTACGTACATTTTTAATGGTTGTACACTGCTAAGCCGACCATCCTGCCTTGGTTTTTATATATGTAATAGCATCACCTAATATGTCAGATATTCTTGCATTTTGTGATGAAATATTCAAGTCATAATAACTTCGTTTACAGACGCAAACATCCGTATAGTTTTCGTTAAGAAACTTAAATAAGCTGCTTGCTCTTTACTTCCTGGGGCCAGTCAATATGAACCGCGCATGGGAATGAATAAATTGTCATCGACTTTGTATCAAACTGATTTTAAAGTAATTTAACCCAAACAAGTATTCATGACGACCCATATATCATGTTACGGACAGAAGGTCTGATATTCACAATGTGAACTGTTATGACTTTACGGTCTTGAACTATGTAAAAGAAATCTTAAATCACACATGTAATGACAATGTAGGAAGAATTGACAGATTTCCAAATTAAATCGCTATTAATCCATATAACAAGATAGTAAAAATGTATTCACACAAATAGTGAAAATGATGAAAACAAAGGAACAGATGTACATAATATCTTTACAGTCCCCAACACACTCTAGGCATTACAAACCCCAAAGATTAGCCCACGGCTAAAATATTACATATATGAAGTTACACACTCGTCACCAGCACCCATGGCTTCCAGTCACACTGGTCAATCAAGCAGTCAGTATTCCAGGTTGGTCAATCAAGGAACCAGCGCCAAACAATCTTCGTCAACAACGCCCAATCACATGCTACTCGACCAGCAACACTGTTTACTCAGCTCTGTGACAGCTATGGTTCAGCTTCACTGCTGTTATGGACAACTTCTACGGTTAGCTCTGCAGCTGGTACCACGTCGACTCCGATCATTCCGATCACTCTGAGCACTCTGGTCAGCTACATAACTGCGACACCGATCACTCTGGTCACTTTGGTCAGCTGAAAATACATCTAATCCCGTGTACTATGCATGACACGGGCATATACGATAAAACGTAATGACGTTATATACGGTAAGCTACTCAGATTACATTAGCGGCACAATAATTACAAAAAACAATACACAAGTTCAGAAGTGAACCTAATCGTTCCCGACAAGGTTCCTAGGGTACTAAACGTTTCTTAAAAATGCAACTTGATATATTGCTAATATAAATCTCGTGCTAAGTCGCAAACAAGAATAAAAATATTTGAATGATACTATGTAAGTCGAAGCTGCATAAAAACTATACAACAATGAACGTGGTAGTACCATAGTTATATGTTCTACACAAGGAATTCATAACTCAAATACCTCAGCAGCTGTAGACATGCAAGTCCTTAAAGAATAACCGCTCACTAACAAGACATTCTGTAATGTAAGGATTCAGTGTTACTTTGAGGTATTTATACACAGACGATGCCGCAGTACGTCGTCTGTGCGCTGGAAGTACTCGGTTGTTCCCATCGAAAGCAGTTCGCACGTGAGGCATAGGGTGAACCGAACTCACCATTTCGAAATTTTTGTTATATATGCATAAGTCACCCATGGGTATCGTTGTACACAAGAAACGAAACCCGAGTACATGTATTTAATAAATAAAAAGATCCGTAACAATACACTTCCCTTTAAAAAAAGTAATAACACCTTTTAAAAAAATCAAGGAATGTGAACATGAACAATTGTTTGAAACATTCAATTTTGAATAATGGACGAAAATGATGTGCTAATTACACCCTACTTAAACAATCATCGCCCACATTTTCGGACCCTTGAATTGCCTCGATTCGGAAACTATACAGTTGCAAAGATATCACCCAACGCATCAATCTTGCGTTGGCGACCTTTACCCTGTTCAAGTATAGGAGCGGCTGATGGTCCGTTTGTAAGGTAAACTGCCACCCGAAAAGGTACGTATGAAATTTTCCTATCGCCCATACTAAGGCTAGGCACTCGTTCTCAATCACGGAGTAGTTTTGCTCCCTAGAGAGCGAATTCCTACTTGCATAAGCAATGGGCTATTTCATATCCCCTTGTTCCTGTAGCAAAACAGCCAAGACTCGTATTGGAGGCATCTGTTCTCAACACAAAAGTTTTGTTGAATTCTGATAACTTTAAGATTGGTGCACTTTCCAGTCTCTGTTTTAAAGCATTAAACGCTTTTCCTGGCACAAATCTCAGGGAACTTTATTCGGTTGCCTTTTCCTAGTCAAATATGTTAATTGGTTGCAAATAGCAGCAAATTTGGAGACAAATTTCCTGTAAAACCCGATCAAATCAGGAAAGATTTTACTTGTTTCTTAGTTTCTGGCCTTTGTGTATCTCTGATTGCTCCTATTTTGGCTGGGTGGGGTTTCAACTGGACTTGTCCAATTACAAGATGTCCCAAACATTGTAGGTTAAAATATCATATATTACATTTGTTGGGCCTAGTTGAAAGATTGGCAGTGTAAAAGAAGTCAGTCGAACAGATGCCTTAATACATTAACATGTTCATCCGAGGTATAGTATAAACAAAGATACCATCTACAAAACTGTCGACGTTTTCCATACCGTTTAACAGTTTCCGTATGAGATGAACGCATGATGCACTGTCGTTGTCTAAACCGAAAGGCATGACTTTAAATTTATAAAGACCTTTGGGAATCGCGAATGCTATTACCTCGCGGACATTATCTCCCGTGCATTAAAGGGTATTGGATATCCGTTAATCCTGATCGGCTCTGAGGTATTCAACTTGATCTCGTGTTGAATCAATCCAGTGGGCCTGGTTTGTCCATAATCACGCCTGGGTATTGGGACAAAACCTCCAAGAGCTGCATACGCTGGCCCTTGGATAAATCTAGACATACATTGATCAGGTCTATACCGTCTTTCCCTACGTCAATTGGGTATTCAAGGGGCATTTTTGTACTGCATACGAATTCCGATTCGTCACACGACCTATCCATTATCACTGCTACGCATATTACATTCAAGACCGGGGCCCCGAGTGGCCGAGTGGTCTAACGCGCTCTCCGTTACGGATCACTGCCATTTCACCTCTGTATGCGTGGGTTCGAGTCTCGCATTCAGCCAATGTGGGTATTTGAGAAACCTTGCCAGTATCTTCTCGTGGGTCGGTTGTTCTTTCCGGGGTTTTCCCGGGTTCTTCCTCCACTTTTAATACTGGCCGCCATGTATAGCTTATCTTGTGCTGAAAAATGGCGTTAAACCCTACAACAACAAGAACAACATTCAAGACCCCTTTATCAATTGTTTGACTAGGTATTTATACGTAGAGTTTCTGCAAGTTGGACCTACTTTCCATATCAATAACATGGCCCAATTCCGTTGCGACCGTCTTCTGACAAACCTTGCACGAACGGCCACATTGTGCTACGTCACTTTTAACATTGAGCCAGTAACGTTCCCGTAATACCGCAACCGTTGTTTTATTCATACTAAATAGCCTGTCGTACTCGACTCGTTCGCCACCTTGAGTACATGCGACCAAAATTTCTGGAGAACATCTAGCTGCAAGAACTTTCTACGACAGCCGTATTATAATCTCTATACATGAAACCATTACGAAGTAGAAATCTAGAGGACCCCGCCCCCACCCGTTCTTATATTTACTTAAGGTCCACGATAATGCTTTCTCCGCGTCACGTTCTTGTTCATTCATAAATTCTTCGCGGGAGATATCGGTAATGGCTTTCGGTACTTTTAATTTACGTAACGATTTGTTATCCTCCTTTACCTAAGCTCTGGTTTGCACTGCTTGGATGATCGGAATCGGAAGTTCGACATGGCTGGGAGTCTAGATCCCTGCACTTTGCCAATCGTAAGTTCATAGATCGGGTGGCTATGCACAATGCTTCCATGGTCCCGGTCAAGAAAGGTGTTTCGATATCTATCCTTGTGACAGGAACGTGGTCGATTGTTTGACATAGCAGCATACAAGGCGATTTAAACCCAGCAATCGGTCATCGAGGACGAGGCTCCGTTTCACGACTACAGTAATGCACCCTGTTCCTCGTAAAACGGTCACTTCTTGTCCGTTGACAGTGCTATTTGCCCTCGATACCATTGCCATGGGGAAAATACACGTGCCGATCGATTGGATCGCATCGCGACCGATATCTGCACGCACCACTGGCTCATTCACTGCTTCTCACTTAGCATGCTGAGAAACATGGAGTTTTCCCTCTACCGACCGTCTGCTTTCAATGGCCACCGCGACTCTCTGGATTGGTCCCTTCCGTTTGGGACTATTCGCGGAGATATGTTCCCACTCCCTGCAAGTGAAGCATTGCTTGTCCCTATGCCTTCCCTTGTTATCCCTAACAGGATGTTAAGGTTACCTGGGTTTTGGTCCTTGGCCTGATTCCCAGCTTTGCTGTCTCGAGAGATGACATTCTGCGAACCACCCGGAGCTGCAGCGAATAAATCCGCCTGAGTGGCCATGTAATATATATATATATATATATATATATATATATATATATATATATATATATATATATATATATATATATATATATATATATATATATATATACATATATATATATTCGTGAAGAACTTTACCCTCAATAACAAATATAAGTCCTTGCCACAAATTGTCAATAGTTGGTCCCGAAGGAAGAACCAAAGAACCAGATAAGACCCTCAAATGTCTTAATGACTTTACCACAGTCTACCCATCGCTGCAAGTAATTGCACGTCCTACTGATGAACTGGGTGAATGTTTCGCCTCCCTCTCTGGTTTGCTATATTTAAACGTCTTGCGAAACTCTTGCTCGGTTAGCTCGTATTTCTTAGGAAGTGTATCTTTCAACGCGAGGTAGTTAAGCGAATGTGCCGCAGGTAAACACGAATTTACGTCTAATGCTTTACCCTTGAACAAAACGCTAATAAGAAGCCACCGATCGTCTTTATTTTTCATTTTTGTACAGTGGCTTACCTTTCGAACCCGTTTAGATAACTATCCATGTTATCTTTGTTCGTCTTCGTACGGGGACAATTTAGGACCTCTCAGTTTAGAATTATGTTACCCCTCCATTTTAGTTTGCAATAGCTCAGAATTTCTTTGATACTCTCTCTCCCTAGTTATATCTTATATCTCCTTAACTTCCATCCGCACTTGTTTTTCCCTATCTAAATCTATCCTGTACTTCTTTAAGCAGTTCTATCTTCTCCCTCTCTGCTTGTTTTTCTAACTCTATCTTCCCTTTCTCTAATTCTATCTTCTCCCTCTTTGCTTCCCTTTCCCATTCTGTCCTTTCTTTTTCGGCCAGTTTGTTCTCATTCTATCTTCTTCTTCTCGGCCTGCTTTTCTAATTCTATCAACTTTTCTTGGCTTTTCGTTCTATCTCTAAGTTCTCCCTTTCGATTCCCTCTCATTTAACCTTTGATCCTTTTCCCTAGCCTGTTATTCACGAACAAAATTTCTAAGAGACTCCCCCTCATAGCCAAACTATTTCCCCAGTTCTACAAGTTCTTTCACTGACGACATTTTATAAATCTGATATCACCAGCTGAAAGTGCAGTATTATGCACAAAATGGGTAATTACTATAATTTCAACGAACCGTTTTTTCCTTCTCGAAAGGCAACAAAATCATGAAATGTGTACAAAAAATAAAGTAATGGTATGTGATTACTTAACCTCACTTTCTTGTCAAGAGCGTCTGAAACACACAAAAGTTCATACAGTAATAATAAAACAGTGTAAGTGCTCCCTTAAATCAGAAATGATCCCACTTCTGACACCATTTGTAACAAGATAAGCGGGTGGGATTTCGGATTTACAGCAAAACCATTTTGATGGTGATACCAATGCAATGTTTATTGACCAAAGACTTGAATGAGAAAAGAATTATGATTAATACGCGCGTAAAATATCCAAATATTGTATCAATTTACATAAACCGCACAAACTAAATAATGAAAATACAAATAAATAACCTTATACAGTACAATGACGAGTGGTGAATTATTCACAGTGATTTCACAACGAAAGAATGGTGTGTTTTACTCAAATAGTAAAACTGTGGTATTTTACTCATATGGTGAAAATGTGTCCACTCAAATAGTGAAAGTGATGACAACAAAGGGGCAGATGTGCAAAATATATGTACAGTCCCAAAAACACACTGGGTATTACTAACCCCAAAGATTAGCCCATGGCTAAAATATTACATGTATGGAGTTACGCACTCAGTCACCAGCACACATGGCTACCAGTCACACTGGTCAATCAATCAGTCAGTATTCCAGGTTGGTCAATTAGGCAATTAGCGCCCACCAGTCTTGGTCAACAACGCCCGATCACCTGCTACTCGACCAGCAACACTGTTTACTCAGCTTTATGGCTGCTATGGGTCAGCTTCCCAGCTGCTATGGTCAACTTCTTTGGTTAGTTCTGCAGCTGGTACCACGTCGACTGGATCACGGCGATAACTCTGATCACTCTGATCACTCTGGTCAGCTATACAGCTGCGACTCCGATCACTCTTTTCACTCTGGTCAGCTATACAGATGCGGCACCGATAACTCTGGTCACTCTGGTCAGCTGAAAATGCGTCTAACTCCGTGCACTATGCATGACCCGGGCATATACTATGAAATGTAATGACGTTATATACGGTAAGCTACTCAGATTACATTATCGGCGCAATAATTACAAACACAATGCACAAGTTCAGAAGTAAATCTGAACGTTCCCGACAAGACACCTAGGGTACTAAACGTTTCTTAAAAATGCAACTTTATATATAGCTAATATAAATTTTTTGCTAAGTAACAAACAAGAATAAAAAATATTTGAATGATAGTACATACTCCGAAGCTACGTAGAATGTATAAAAAAAACATACGGTAGTACAATAGTTATAAATTATACACATGCAATTAATAACTCACTCAAGCTACATCTGAAGATGTGCCAGTCCTTAAAGTAGAAAGCCCACTGCCAAGGCGTTCCCTAATGTATAGATTTAGTCTTACTTTGAGGCATTTATACATAGACGATGCCGCAATATGTCGTCTGTGGGCTGGAAGTATTCGGTTCTTCCCATTGAAAGCACTTCGCACGTGAGCACAGGATGAACCGAACTCACTTTTTCGAAAGCTTTTTACAATATACATAAATCACCCTCGGGTATCGTTATGTACAAGAAACGAAACCTGAGTACATGTATATAAAATATAAAAAGATTAATGTAACTCCGTGACAGTCCTAAAAGATATATTACAAGTCCAAAAGTGCATTGTGATTTCCTGTCTTGATTGCTCTGATCTGCCAACAGACTTTAATTTAACGAAATATCACAATAATATAACCATGAATGTCCTGAATGAACCAACACTATATTCAAAGCATTGTTAATTCACTTGTGTTAAGTATTTCCAAAGAATGACTTAAACAATTCCTCTTAAACTATTTCTGAAGACATCCAGGAATGATCTTAGAGCACAACTTTAAGTAGGAATGAATAATTTTGTTCACTTGATAACTTTCTATAAAAGAATAAGACGCATAAGATGTCCAAGTTGTGGAACATTCTCCCGTCAAATTTGTAAGCAAAGTAGTGTTCTAGAAGGTTCCCGTTTGTAAACAGGGTCAGGTTTACACATCTCCATATATAACGTCCCCTCTTTTATTCCATTCCAAAATTCTAAGTCTTGTTTCAACATCTTCTTAACACATTCCATCCAATGTAATAAGATACCCACACACACATATATATATATATTTAAAAACATTATCACTTGTGATATTGAGATGATTAATTCATGTTCTATAAACTGTCATGTTTTTTAAAATTTTCTCAATGATAGTCATGCCATACTACCTGTAATTCTAGTTTAAGGACCCGTTTAGTTTTTACAACCCACCGTCCAAGATGGTAAACATGCCGTTTGAGCAAAGTGTTTATGGTGGGAAAACTGATATACCGTGAGGGCACAGGCAATGTATGGCTACATAGCCTGTGTATAAATTACTTCATAATAGAGTAAAACATTACATTACGAAGTGTCTTGTCAGTCAACATTCCACGTTATGACTCGCGATCTCGTGCTGCAGAGGTGTGAGATAATTATTATTTTCCAATCAAGTTTACAGAACAGAACGTCATTACGTGCTGTTATACATGACCATGACATTTGTAGTACACGGATTCAGATATTATATTTTCATCTGAATAATTGGTGATTGGTTAACTGAAGGCCGTGTCTGGTGAATGCAGGGTTTAATTCTGATGGAGTGAAGGAGGGACATATTGATAGTTATGCTTTTTCTCCGTATATGCACCGTATTGTAGGTGTTTTTAGCCGTGGGGTTAATTTGGGTTGTGTTATACCCAGTGTGCTGCTGTAGGGGGTGACGTTGGCTCTGAATAAGATAAAGGTCATCAGGTGGTGAAGGACCATGGCTTCTGGACCAGCAGATAATAAGCGATTATACGGATCTGTAGGCAGACCAGGAAGGGCAGACCGTTCTTGGTGGCTCCCCAAGCATTCGACAGTGCATTGGATTTGATAATACCTTTTGGATTTGTATTTAACTTCGCAAGATATGTCCAAATGTTTCCTATCATTATTTACAATTTGAATGAAAATTTATCATATTTCACTAATTGAGTTGAAAGTCATCATATTTCACTATCTGAGTGAAAATTCATCATATTTCACTATCTGAGTTAAAAGTCATATCTCACTATTTGAGTTGAAACTCATTATATTTCACTATCTGAGTTAAAAGTCATCATATTTCACTGTTTGAGTTGAAACTCATCACATTTCACTATTTGAGTGGAGACTCATCATATTTCACTATTTGAGTTGAAACTCGTCATTTTTCAGTGTTAGAGATGAAACTCATCATATTTCACTGTTTGAGATGAAACTCATCCTATTTCACAATTTGAGTGGTAGCTCATCATATTTCGCTGAGTTGAAACTCATCCTATTTCACAATTTGAGTCGTAACTCATCCTATTCCACTGTGCAAGTGGAAATTCATCATACTGCAGTGTTTGAGTTGAAGATCATCATAGATCATTAGTTTATTTAAACACATCATACACCACTATTTGAGTTAACTATATCATTCATTGCTATTTGTGCCGAAATTGTCAATCATGACATGACTTTTTCAATGGTATGTATATAATGACTTTATATCGTTAATCATTGTGTCTTTTTACTTTGTAACATGTCTAAGAGATATAGACAGGTACACTATAACTAATTTCTAAAACGTCTATATATTCAAAACACTCTTTTATCGTCATCGTTGTTATGTGTTTAGCCTATCTTAGAAATAATGTTAAACATATTATCCCCACATCTTCTAGTTCAATTTAGTAAGCTAGCTATATTACTACTTAGATATTTGTTTCCTCTTGGTCATGCATACAAGTGCTTTGACTATAGTAAAACTACCTGCATGTTTGACAAAAATAAGTTAATCATATGATTGACCTGTGTAAAGCGAGCAATCTGTTTAATGCAGTTGTTGGTAGAATACATCATCCTTGTATCCTTCTATCAAGAGTTTTCTCAAACGGGAGAAAACAGCAGAGTGGGGAAGCGTAAATGATGCAACTTGGCTGACGTCTAGTAGTTTCGAGATCATCTTCATTCGTATTGCACTCTGGTGCTTATTATACAGTTCATGATGAGATACTGATATTATCGGCTAGAGAAATAACATATCGCGCCAGTGGCGATACCACTTGTATCGCCAAAGTGGCGATGCCATTATTTGAACTAATTTATGTTTACGTTGAGGAAGTATTTATGACCTTATGTGTGTTATTCGGACCCATCATACTCTCTCTCTCTCTCTTCACCAGGATGGAAAGGTCCATGCATCTTTAGTATTGGTTTCAGACCGAAATTAACTAGCAAACGTTGGCTGGGTGCATCTTGGTGTAAAGTCATGTAAAGTCATCTCCTATCAAACTAATATGGATGAGAAAGGAACATTGGTAGGACACGTGTCCATTACTTATATAATCACTCTCGACATGGCAGTAAATGGCCTAACGAGACCATAAGTGAATTGGCTCCCCCAAATTCACTGCAGCCTCAACTCTTGTCATGATTGAAGTTTTCTGTTTTTAAACGAATAATAAATCTAAATATGGGATGAAGAATGTATACAAACATATATAATCAACAATATTGCATAAGCTGCCATAATATAATTGTATTAATACATTGAACTAAGCGACCTGTGAAAAGATAGGTGTGGTCTTTTAAAACGTGGATCATCATAAATGTTGTTTTTGGTTGAGGCATCAGCTGTTTACCCCAGCAGCATATTATGTCAAGATGTACAGGCTTTATGTCCTCACATTCACTCAAAATCTAGTCAAAAATAATGAATAAAATCCTGGATCCTTCTTCCTCTCCTGTTTCATAACTTCAATGTAAACAAATACCACACATGTAGTCGATTTATCTTTTGTGATGTACTCAAGACAAATGTCTTATGAACAGAAATGAAAAATAAAATAATTTACTTAAAATGTTCAAGGTTCTTACGGTACATGCCCATGAAACATATAGTCACTCTGGAAAGTCCAGACGCTGGCTTAATGAAGCCATTAGAAATCAGGGTTCCCTGAAAAGGTATATGTTGTCAAACAAACAGATTAAAGGACAAAACACCTACCTTACAGTCACAACCACTTTACACGGCTTGTACTTTATGCAGAATTAAATAATTGAATCAAAATTTTAAGTATAATAAAGAAGATACTCGTACTTTATATCGTACTGTCGGATTGAGTACATGTGGAAATTTTGAAATCAAGCTTGGATTATACCAAAGTCTTTACTTCTTTGTAAATTTTAATCATCTCCATGAGCTCAAAATCTGATATTTTTCCATTTACTAAGACTTGCTGATAATAACAAAGGTAATTTGGAGTTGGCTAACGTCCTTGCACACATTTTGAACGTGTGCTCATGTAATTTTGCGTTTGTGCATGTACAAAATTTTTGCGAAGATATTAAGAAGGCAAGATATTGTTGTTGCAGCTGAAACACAAATTGTTACAACTGTTGGTGCCATCACGAGATATGGTGTTATTGTTGATAACAATACACTGCTTTCAGCAATAACAGCAGACGCCGAATATACAATTATGATAACACCAAATACATGTCTGCGACATTTTTTTTACTTGTACTGTATATTCGTCAACGATAAGTTTTAGGTTTTTTTTTTTGTTCTCGTGCTTAATTGTATCTGTAATGTAGCACTGCACGTTGACTGGAATGCTCGTTACATTTTAAGTAGGTGGTAGTTTAGCTACTAATTCAAAACACCGATAATACAACACGGGGTTACCTTTTCTTCCGGTTCCACAACGAATATTCCCTCGTCGTTTTGATCCAACATCACTAACATATATCCAAAGGATCCAGTTAGTGGAAAATGCCGTGAAATTGTAGTAGATATTGTTTATGTTGTAGTGCCGAGTATTGAATATATATATATATATATATATATATATATATATATATATATATATATATATATATATACCGTTAACCTCAGCGCGATGTTTGATGGATTAATTGAGTGGTGACCATAATGTTTATCCAGATGCTACCGTATATACTACACGATCGGTAATTGTTTTTATGTCAGATAGTTTAATGTCGATGTCTGGTGGATTTCCAACAGAACTCAATAGATATATTTATTTTTCTACGAAAATTTAAAAATGTTTGTACATGACTAGAATATTCAGATCTAAATGTGGTCATTCCATCGTTGATTGTCATTAACGAGTTCATCATGGGAATATTGCTATCATTGACATATTTCTTCCTTGCAGCGTCATCCCTTGATTCTGGTTCTCCAAGACCAGTAATTTTATTATTAGTCATATTAAGAGAACCAGTCATTGTATAATCTGAGGTTAATAAACGATCATTGATCTCATTTCTGACCATGATGTTGTTGCTGTCCACCTATCTTTTCGTTACTACCTCATCATCTGATTTTGGTTCTCAACCATTAATAATTGTATTTTTACTCATATTGAGATTGCCGTACATAATATCCCCAATTCTTCTGATACGTCCATCAGTTTCTCCCATGATTGATAGAACTGATTCCTCCGAGTTTTTAATTTTCCCGTTTTTAGTAAACCCCACTAAGTTATCTTCGGTTGCATCTGGAACCCGTAGAATATAACAACGACTTCATTTTGGCCTACATTTGCTAACCTGAAAAGATTAGGGAGTTCATCCTTGATCTCGTCAAGTATTACATATTTAGATAAGTCGCCTTGCTGAGTCTTACTCAGGCAAGAAGATCTTCCGTAAATGTCAACCATTGTTCTTTAAGATCTGTTTAAAACGACGGTCTAGTGTATAATCGTGGATAATTTTATGAGGTGCTAATGTTGATGATGACACAGCGTCGAGAGCAGAACTTACGTCACAGCCACATATTGGCGGATCGGTTATTGTTTGTGATAATATTGTTAAATATTAGACTGGAGTTTTTGTTGTGTTTACGTAATCTATAAATTCTTTTGATGGAGCCAACCCATACGAATCAAAATAAATAATTCCACGTGGATCAATTACGTATGCCCCACAGTGAGTACCAGGACCAGAACTATTATCGAGATTAATGATACCGGTTTCAATATTGTTTGGTTGTTTTGGTAATTGATGACTCATAAAAAATACTCTGAAATTTTTTATATTTAATATTTTAGCAGCATCGAGTAAATATTTTTTTACATCGGACAAATTAACGAACTGTTCCTGTAAGTCTCAAACCTTTTCCGTATCGATAAGGGGTTCCTGGTAATCTTAGACCCCTTCCCCTATTTTTAAATCCTTGTCCTGTTGCTTTCTTTAATGCCATCCCAGCAGCAGTTCCAACATCACCAATTGCAGCTGCTTTAACAGCAGCCTTTGCCGCAGTGGCTATTAACGCTGGTATAGCTGGAAGAAGTAAAAATATACCGCCGGTTTTAATTGAGTCTTTACCTGCACCAGCAGAAAGACTGAGCTTAACACATGTTTTTGATTGTTTGGCGCTATTGAAATGTCTGTGTTGACGTTCTGACGATGATATTTTATTGTGACCACCTGTGATCTGATCTTTGTTTAGTAATATTTTTATTCCACAGTTCTTTGTTGAATTTGATTGAAGCTTTTTTATCTGACCAGGTGTCAGACTGACACTAACATGATGATATGACATTTTTTATAAGTAATGCGCTATTTTCAACTGAGAACATTACATGTTTTCTATTGGTGCGACAATAACTCGCGTTCGCCCGCCAGCACCTTCAAGTATCATTGTTTTATCGCTGAATATAACTGCAACTGATCTATAATTAGGAATAGCTCCTTTATTCACACGGGCTCGTAAATGAACTGAACGACAGATTGTTTACATAAATCTATATAATCAGATGAAAATTAATAAATGTGATATTTGCAAACTAGTATCTACATTTTTATCACGTCCCAACAACGTCATTAAACGATGATATGCACGTGCTAGACGATTAAGATCAAAAATTAACAATATATTATTCTGATTGTTCTTGAAATCGGCTTTTGATTAAAGAAACTTGACTGATTCCAAGGCTGTCAAATATCATATAACTACCTATTTGTGAATTTACTCGTGCAGCATTTTGTAAAGCAATACAAATATGCAATGGTGCAGAAACAACTTGTTGTGATGCTATATGCCACGTAAATAAACCATCAATATTACCCGGAACGCTCTCTGTGGTCATTGTCAACCATGATAACAATGATTTTCCGCCTGAATTCATAACACTAATTAACTTGTCTTCTTCAGCAATTTTTGGAGTCGTTACTGGCATCCACAGTGAAAATGTTGTTTTCAGTACTTTTCCCTGAAGTTTTATGGTTGCATTATCATCAGCTCCTACAACATGCCATATCGCATTATCATCATTTGCTTTTCTTACAAGTAAAACTGTATGTTTCGCCCCAAATATAACCGTTCTAATATTCCTACAAAATCCATACATGTGGGATAGTGGAAATGCACATGAAAATCTGTGGTGCAGCCATTGCCTGTGGAGGTTCCCTCACCATAAGCTTCACCTCACAACATGGTCTCATGAACAAGTGAGGTCGGATCTCTCTCTTATTTTCCTCCTCTTCTTTCATTTTTCTCTCTTCCTCCTCCTGCTCTATCCTAGCTTCTTCCACAATAGCCTCCGCTGCCAGTTCGTGCAGGAGTTGCCTGGCATACTCCAGGTGCTTCTGAAGTTCCATTAACTTAGTCAGTCTGCTGCTCATTCTATTCATTCTGCACTGTTGATCAATCAACAATGGATAGCCAGACTGCTGAGTGTTTCCGTATATATACTTTAAGCACTGACGTGAAGGAAAACATCCATTACATTATCTATATCATTACCAAAAAAGCGCGCGGACCTAAAAGAAACACCCACTCACTTTTATGTACTGACAATTAATATTTTAAAATGTTTTGACTAGTGACGGAAACGAATGACTTAGAGTCACACTTATTAACCAAGATAAAGCTTTTTGACGAACTTCTATATTTTTTGTAACTGACTAAAATACCATTGTCAATTGAATGTCTATTTCTTTTCTAGAGTATGGGATAGCCCTGAAAATGATTGTTTGTTTTTGTGTGAACGAAGTGATGGCAATCGTTTAGGATCTAAGATTGCGGCCTCCTCTGGCGACAGACTTTCTCACAGGATAGGGTCTGCTTCTTCGAAAAGAGAAAGATAACTCTTTGGTGTCCACACGGCAGTCGACAAAGCCTCTGTCAGATTCCTGCTACTGCTGTTGCTGCTGCTCTCTCTCTGTTCTCTCTGCTGTTTCTGAAGTCAGTACTTCTCCTTCCATTCGTCTTTTTCCCTGTTTATTTCCTCTCTGAAGAGCTCTTTTATCAGGTCTTCAGTGACTTTTAACATTCTGACATTGTCTGTCTCTTCAGACTTTGGTATCAGGCTTTGCCTGACACGATGCAAATTCACGTATGCTTCGTTCAACTTGGCTAATCTTGAGCATGTCGTCGTAGGAGGTAAGTCAACAATGGATGGTCAGACTGGAGACTACCTTGCTTTGATGGTAAAAGCGTGGACGCGAAGGAAAACATCCTAGTCTAATCGCTCAATTAGTGTGAGGTGAGGGATAGAGAGAAGTCAAAGATCATGGTTCATGATACCCATAGCAAAACAAACGACAAACGCATTTTTTTTTTAAAACACAACATTTTTTATTCAAATAACTCACAACTATCAATTAACAAAATTTTAAAAATTTACCATTCAAACAACTAACAAACATTTTTGTGTCAATAACTATCTATTTTGAACAAGGTTGACAACATTGTGAATGAAATTGAGATTTTCACTCTTGGAAGTCACTGGGTCATTGATGTAAACTTCGTTTCCTAGTTAAAGACAAAAGATAACCATACTGACCTATGTAAAGCGGGATAACAGTCTTTCATGACTTCTAATAGTCTAAGATGACTTCTTTCAAACTATTGATTTCTAGGGTATTATCGAATTCGGCATACAGGATAACGTTCACCATCTGGGGTAGAGGTTCTGCAACTGAAGTTCAACAAGCAGTTGACAAGATTTTATAGGGTGGAAATGTCCCGCGTCGCTGCCTTGGTCTGGAGTGAAATCAAAAGCCCACAAAGCATAGCCTCCTGCATAATCGTCGTACGAAATGTCGTGACTGGTGTTGGTCCCTAACTGTCCGGTGGCTTCGTACAGGGACAAGTACGATCTCAAGTAATTCTTGTCACCAAACGTTGGCTTGAAAGGTCGGGTACACAAGACCTTTCCATCGCGACTGACTTCAATTTTGGAGACTCTGTAGTGCTTAAACTGGAATTGATTTTTATCGTGGACTCCGTTGAGTACTGCATTGCTCACGATGCCAACGATTAAACGTTTGGGTAACTGTCCTTGGAACAGATGACCTTCGATCTTGGATCGGAGTTCAGCAGGAAAAGTGAATGTTTTCACTTCCACACGTCGTATCGGATACTTGGCGTTCGTTCTGCTCAAAGTGTGACCGATGTTTCCCACTTTAGGTAACACTTCCACACGTCGCACGTTGAGTCTGGCTTCTTGAATGATAGTTTTGAACTCGGCAGCATGAGCCATCAAATGGAATGCGGTGCTGCTCCGATCCAGTCTCAGGCGGAGATCCACACCGTTCAGCAAATACTTCTCTTGCAACCACATGTCCAAATACAAACGATCCATCAGTTCTAAACTTCGTCCTTGCAGGATTTTCTTTCTACGGTCGTTAAGACCTACATTGTGAGGATCGTCATCTGCTGTCAGGGCTGTGTCGTTAAACGTGTTCTCCCCTGCTCTGTCAGCTTTCCATACCACGCAAGTGTTCAGATGAGTGTTCTTGCTCTCTTTTCCGTACATCAATAGATTTTCCTGGTACGCTCGATAAGGGTAAGTATCCATGCTACTACTGACCAGTTTGTTATTCAAATACAAATCCACTTCACTGAACAAGGAATGCATGAAATTGTTGACAGGAGCTACTCTAGCAGCGGCTCCTGCAGCAGTCTCGTCCATTTTGATCACTTTGACTTTCTGGTACAATTAACTGCTATTCAAATCGATGTAATCTTCGGGATGTCCTTTGATTTCAAACTCGATGGGAGCTGAATCCGTCAAAGAGGAAACGGGATGAATTTCGATCCATTGGGATTCTTGCATCGTCATCATGGTGGGTGGTATGGCAAACAGATCCAGTTCCGACTTAGAACAGGCGCAAGACTCTTGGAAAACATAATTTCTGTTTCTAATATTTAATAATCATAAAGGTCTAAGTCTCAAACAGTTCTTCTTTTCTTTGTCTTTCTAACTTTAGAGGTGTGAAGACTGGTGAAGGGGTGTTTTCTTCGTCGTCTCTTTCAGGCTTGTCCTTGCTGATTCGTCAGGGAAGCAGGAATGCATGACTCGGTAGCGTTCATGGTATTTATAGGAGTTTTTCTTGGTCCCGAAATGTCTTGCCCGTTTGCAGCAAGACATTTTTTCCTGCCCTCAAGAATGCTTCTTTTAGGTTTTGTTTGTCAATGATGACATTTTGGAGAAATTCTTTGCCTGGTGTCAATGCCGCATCTTTCAAGGCATGCAATCTGCGTGTCACCATCGGTTTCAACACCGAAGCCACCGAACGAAAGGCTGATTTTAACATATCTCCTAAACCATGTCCTCGCTGTCCAGCAGCGCCTCGGAAAACTGGATTCATGACTACAATTCGTTAGAGAATCGTTTAGGAAAATGGAGTTTCACAGTGACTTTCCCTTTGGAAGATGGAATATTTTGTCTCAGATCTCCTTTTATAACAATGTTGACAGTGTCAAAATACTTCTTACTGACGGGCAAATAATGAGGATGTACGAATTCACGTTTTACGTGATAGGTGTTTGCACCTTCCTGGTCATTGACCGTGGTACTATCCACTTTGAAAGGAATGACACGCAGTAACGGCACGGAGGTGTGTCCCACCACGTTGTACTCCACCACATCGGAGTACACAAAGATCAAATTCAGTCAGTGGTTCAGTTCTACCGGGTTTCCTAAAGCCCTGTAAAATCCATATTACTGTTGATCTTGGGGCTCAAATTGTTTGCTACCATTAGTGCATGTCCACCCAAAATTTAAAACAAAAACTACCATTAAACTTGAGGGACAATGTGTCCGTATCCTGAAATTTTATCATGAAGCGACGAGCCACTTTATGGTACTCAATCTTCACACTTCTTATGGCTCTGTTCATTGCTTTGCCAAAGGCTAAGTCGAAACTGAACGCAGTAGTGTCCACCAAATGTTCACCGCTAAAATAAAACCCTGAAGGAGTTTTCAAGGTGTAGATACAGAAAGATGGATTGCTTGCTGTTCTTGTGTCCCCTGAAAACCCTATTTTATTTATTTCTTCTTGCAATTAGGCATTCAAGATTTCATCCTGGAAAATGTTTTGTTTTTCAGTGATGTTTTTGATTTGTGTTTGGTGAATGATTTATACCAAAGCCACTTCCCAATGGGCTTCGTGATCTATTTGGAGGGTCTGAGGTTATTTGGCTGTGTAACAGCACAAAGTGTTGTTGGGAAACACCTCCATGGAACTGTTACTGGGTAAGGTTAAGTAATATTGGTTGTTATTGTTCATAATTCTAGAGTTCTCTGTCTGTCTGAGGGGTTACTGGAAGTCAGAGGCGTGTCTCCGCCCAAAATGGGATTGTTATTGTTGTTGGACTGGTGACTGACACTGGACGCAAGATTCCCGTTGTTGCCGTTCGAGGAGAATTTCAGGGATTGATTGGGAAGCAGGTAACCGATGCCACTGCTCACGTTCTCCTCATCACACCCAGAAGGGTTGTTTCTGTAAATCTTGGGTGAAGGAGTGGTCGCAGCAGTGGTAGCAGTAAATTAATCTGTGTTAAAGGGCATGCTGGTCACTTCGTTTTATAGTCGATGACTTGTGAAGCGTCGATCCAAGAATCAAAACTGATTGGATATCATTTTCCAACGTACTTTGACTTCTTTGACACGTTGTTTGCCCACTTTTCGGGTTCTGCGTTCGAGAATGCTGTCGATATCGTACACGTCTTCTTTTTTGGTGACACGTTGTAACTCGGGCAAGTAAAACGTTCCTTTTCACACTTCTCCGTTCATGTCTTCTAATTTATAGACAGTAGGGTGACGACCATGCACTCGTCCAGTGACACGAAACAATTATGTGGTCCAGTTGGGCAAGTAGCGTTTGTCGAAAGTGCGTTTGGTTTTGCCAATGCGCACCCAGTCTCCTACAGCCAACACATCACCTTTCCTGGAGACAGTCACCGTCGGGGACGTACCAAACAGGCGATCAGAAACCAGCACTTCTTTGTCGGGAGTCACCTCTTGGGGGGCACGTCCAATGCTTCGATGGTAAGATTGGTTGTTCGCTTGCACAAGGTACAGCAAGATGTCGATGTACTTTAGAGTGTGGTGATGCGTTAACTATTTCCACATGTGAAAAAATGAATGTCACGTTTCTTTAATTAATTTTTGGAAAGTTTGGTTCATAAACTCGGTGCCTTTGTCCGTTTGCCATAGAAGAAGGTGACGACCACTTTGTGCAACACCCGTTGCAGGGCTCGCACTAACTCGCTGCTCTATTCGGAAGTCAATGGGAGGACATAGGCAAATTTGGAAAAGACGTTGATGACACAAAAGAAATATTTGTAGCCCCGATTAAAGGTGGCCAAATGAGAGACATCCACTAAATCAGCTTGCCATTGATGATCGATGCCTTCCACATGGGTGCGACTTCTGGAAAACTGGCGTCGAGTGGGTTTGTGCAAAGTGTAGGTAGTTTGTTCCTGTAACCATCTTTGCACTAGAGGTAAACGGAGACTTTTCAGTCGAGTTTTGGCAGCACGATACAATTTTCGAACTCCTCCGTAACCTACAGGATGGCATGGATCGTAGCAAATGGTGGCTAACACCTTCTACATTTTATTGTTTGTTAATAAGTCGCCTATTCTTCGCTGATACTACTTTTGACAGGGCGAAAGGGTAGCTTGGAAACGGATTTACGTGTCCGATGGGCCACGGGAGTAGAAGTCGAAGCTAGTGGTGCAGGTGGTAATGGAATGGCTTTGTACTTGTTTTCTTTTTTCACTTCTGGTTTCGCTTCTTTCTTTTTCACTTCTGTCGAAGGAGGAGTGGACATAATCTATTTTACCCAAGGTGTCATTTCTTCTCGTTGTGTATTGTGGGGGAAGGGGTTAACAAGGACGCTGCAATCTTGCTAGGAATCGGAGCTACTGACAATGTTTGAAAAACTTCTCGTATCTCTTCTTCCTCGGACTTTCTTGGGTGGCGTCTCTCATGACCACAGGGGATGGTGGTGGTGGTGGTGTGGGGGATGGACTCTCATCAAGGTCTTGAAATCTTTCAGAGTGAGTAGAGCTGTTTCGTCTAAAGCTTTCTGGTGAAAGAGTTGCATTCGTTGCAAGAGTTTACCGTCCTTTTGCGATTTTTCTGTTTCAGACTAATGGTGGCGATCCATCAAAGACTACAATTCGTGTTGTAAATGGGATATCCATCCATCCATCCATCCGTCATTTGTAAGGCACCGCTCCCTCCAGGTTTCAAAATGATTTGCTTTTTGGTTGTAGAGTCGATGCGGCGATCGGCCGGTTGGGTCAAGGCCTCTTTGTTTCTATCAAAAAAGTGTTTGGTTTGATGAGGAATCTGAATGATGCCTTGCAGTAATTGACGTGCTGTCACCGTGAACCATCGTAAGACTTCTTTGAGACTAGCTTCTAAGACACGAGCACGTATTTGTGGATTTCTTTCGCGACTGATGTCATACATGACACGAATCAATTTGACGGGAAGATGTGACTGAAGGGACATCAAGTTGACACTGTATGAGACCGACGAAAATTGTCTGGTTTTTATAGATTTTTGAGGGATAAGTCTAGGATAGAGACGTGTACTGGACAAGCCCTCTGTTTTGACACCGGCTGAAGCAAATGAGTACGAAATCACAAATAATCGGGGGTAGTGGGTTTCAAATCGACGAGCAAATCGTCGTGTGAAGTTTGAGTGGCATCTTCGTACGACTGAGTTAGCCAAGGTGTTCCTAATTGTTTGGCTAAGACTTGCACTTGCGATTTATCTCGAGGGCTTTTAAACAAGAGCACGTAACGAGCATTGATACTGATGGTACGATGGGCTTTACTTAGTTGAAACAAATATTGAGTGATGTAAATGACACTGGCATTACGATGACGGCCATTGCGCGTAAACCACAGTTTAATTTCTTATTAATCTTCTCCTAACATGTCGTCGAAAATGACCAGATGGGTTGGACGGAGGTAAGACACGATTGCGTCGTCTTCGTTAGGAATGCCTTCCACAAACCCGATGGAATCGCCTTGGCTTTCTCGCAAGAGGCTGTACGCCGATTGCCACTCTTTGTAACACCAAACGATTCGTTGAGGTGGAAGATTGATTAAATTATGTTTATGTTTATGTTCGATCCAACGTTGGACAAATTCGGTTTTGCCTGAACTGCTAGGTCCAGCAATGAGCATGTTAAAGGGATGACGAATATACAAAGCCTCCCAACTGGCACTATCTAAGTGTTCGTCGATGACTTTGAACGTGGAGGAACAGCAGAGGTAGCCATAGTGTCAGGAACGTCACTTGTGACACGAAAACAAACAAGACGAGAGTTTATATACTTTTTTCAGAACACTTGTGACATGAAGACAGAAAATAAAAGAGTTTATATTTTTCTTGAGGGCACGTTTCTTGATGTTTCAAAAATAAACTCTAAAGAATAAAATACACAAAAGCCAAAGGCTTCAGTACAACGATAAAATGCACATTAAAACGATCAAAGTGGAATAGAAACAAGTCTCTATACAACATGTGTTTGGTAACCAAGATGTACTAGTGACATGTTGTTATGATCTGGCAAGGTTCTACAAGGGTTAATGTCACACGTGTCCTCCCGAAGTGGTCTTTCAGGAATGTCCATGTCAGTCCTCTGAACTTCTTTTGGTGCTTCTCTGAAAGAATTCATCTTATTTGCTTGGCCTTGGTACTCACAATGCACTATTTGCCTTGGACGTCGTCCTTTTTTATCTGCTGACCAATATCGATGTGACCGTACGGCAAAGTTAAGTGATTGGGAAGACACACTCGCTTCTGGTACACGATTTGATAGACTTTTTCCAATGGTCAACTAATGATTTGTTGAGTGGGTAAACGTACAATCTTGTTCGGTTGATGGGTGGTCACTTTAAAGTTTTCATCCTCTCCATACTGCAAGGCTTCTTTCAATAACCAAAAGCTGACCACTTGACTGGTACGATAATTGAGAGTCAGTCCTTTCACTTTACACTCAGTGTACACTTCTCCTTGTGGGTCACGGTATTGGTAGCCGTAATGTTTAATACAGCCACTAGCAAATCTTAAACCTTTCCGTCGGATGTTCGTCTGTCCAGGTTCCTAAACCGTCTCAGTCGATATCAGGGTTATGTTAACCCGGGCGATCGATGTAGATGCAACTGTCCGTGTCAAAGTACAGTACACGATTCCCTAACAATTCTAAAGCCTCGTACAAATTTAAGCGAGCATGGGCTGTCACTTAAGCTGCAATGATGTCATTTCCAAATTCGTCGGCTTGTACAAAGTCCAGATGTTCTTCGTAATTGACTAAGATCAAATCCTCACGAACGACGTCCACGTGTTTCATGAATTAGGTTTTGTTGTGAATCATCTGGACGTACAAGAAAGGTTCTGTCAAATACTCTGTCTTAGATAAACACGGTCGTTGCGCCATTTTGCCCCACAAGCAATTTAACAACACTTTGGCAAACGATCGCCCGCCTTCGTTTTCTTCGATGTGGTCCAAAGTGATGCCTTTTTGTACCAGTTAGTTGTCTTTGAATGTCTTTTCGTCTTCGAGAGCGTGGCACCAAGAAGGATAGCCGCTAGCTTCTTGTTTCAGTTTCTAAACGGCATCCATGTAGTCTACGAAAATGCCTTTCTGACTTGGGTCACCCTTGTGGTACTGTTCTGTCTTGGGAAAGTGGTAAATTTCGTACACTTCTAACAGTTGGTATTACAAATCCAGAGCGTTGAACAATTCCACGCTGACCTACGTTCCTGCCAATGCGCGTTCTTCCTGTGTGTGCTGACAATGCTGGTCTTGGTTGCACGTTTCGGCACAAGACATCAGTTTGACTTGGCAATGGTGAGGTAACAAGACTTTGGACATGATTAACCCTTCGTATTGTCGAATGTGGTTCAGGTCAATTGCGGGTGACCTGCAGGAAAGCGACAATATTTGCACACGTAAGGATACAGTGTGTACACGTCCAAGTATTTGATTTCTTCTCCTTGATCTTCGTCAGAGTGGTTCTGCAAACAGGTGGAATTTATCCGTCCTCCGTACAAACTATCCATCGGGTTCACGGGGTGCATCAACTTGTAACATTCTACGATACGTTTAAACTCGGGGTCGGTTTTCAAACGGCGCTCGTATTCCCACATTTCCATCACTTATTATCCTTGCTGTTCTAACTTCAAACGCATCCGACAAGTGGCCTGGTACAAGTCTTCCATGGTTTGTTGTAAAAACTAATTTTTGGTGCCACGTTTAGTGTAACAGACGGGACATCCGTGAAATAAGCAACCGTTAAACTCGTACAAGATCTTTCGGTTTTCTAAGTCTCAGACATCCACCGAATACGTTCCGATGGTCTTTTCGCCCCATCCATTGTGGGCATGCTGAATCCATTTGTCTTCCTTGTTGCACAAGTAATGCAACCAGCGTAGGTCTTTGACCGAGTATTACGTTTGACAAAGTTGATCGTCTGAGGACTGATGACAGCCAGGGTATTTTCAGGCATGAATCGTTGTCGGTACACAAAGGAACACGCTTTGGGAATGGTGCAGGCTTCTTTCAAAGGATCGACCCCTCCGTGTTCCATGAACAGTTCTCGATATTTACCACAGCAACGACGTAACATTTCCACATCGAAACGACAATTCTTTAGCATTTCTTCCTGAAAGTCGAACGGGTCCAAGGAGCGAGCCTGGTACCAAGTGTAGAAAGCTTCTCGTTGTTCGGTGTGGAAAGTAGCATTTGGTCATTTTTGTCATTCCAAGCGTTTTAGGCATTCGACTCAAAGGCATGGCCAAATAGCTCATCAAATCTTTAAACTGTACCTGTCCACTTGCATGGAATCGATTTTGGCTCCGTTCAAAGTGACTTTAGGACTTTTGTTGCCTTTTTCCGTATAGTACCTCCAAAGAAACTGCCCGTCGAAACCCGAGAAATTTTGGGCCATCACCGTGGCATGGCCGTGACAATCTTCGTAACGTTCGATCTCCTCTTGGCCCCACGTCTCGTCGATGGGGTCTTAGATCCATTGTGCAAAATTGGTCAGCGTGTTTGGTCCTCGAAATATTTTTTCACGTCTCCAGGAATAATACTGCAGTGAGGGCAATAACTTAAGATAGACTCTTCGATGCGCTTTTTAAACGCACGATGAGCTGCGCAGAAATTAGGAATGTAAATGCCATTGTCTTGCATGCATTCGAAATAAAAAAAGATGAAATTTCCTTTTTTCTTGTGGTTATATTCCTCCGCTTGTTGGTGTTGGTATTTTTTAATGTACCATTGGTGTTCCAAGTCCACGATTTGGCGACGAATGTGACGTTTTTTCTTTCCTGGACATACGTGTGTCTTGGCACTGTTGATAAGTATGCCTTGTCACACGTGGGGCACAATCTCAGGAGTTGAAAAGCACATTTCTGCTGTGAACCTTGCGTCTTTAGATGTTGTTGGTAACAGGCAGGGCTGACAAAAGTGCGCTGTCAAGCAGGGCAATGCACTCGTTCTTGTCCTTCGTCCAGACAGGGTTGAGCAACCAAACCTCCTGAGCATTTAGATCCACAATGCTTGTGTTGCTCTCGATTGTTATAGCCATAGTCACATTTCTCACAGTAATAACCGTATCCCAGGATACCGGTGACACTGGTAATGACATCGAAATGTTCGTCGTGATGATAGACGTGAATGTATTTTACATCCTAAACAACTTGGTCTCGAAGAAACAGAGGTCCAAGCACTTGTTGAGGGTGCACTTTTAAGGTGTACCGTGGAGCTAGGACATCTTGCAAATTTTGCATTTCAGGAATGTCACGGGGTATGTCTTTGGACAGTCCAGTTTGTTGTAACAGGAGTTCTGCTACATTTCGTTGTTTGGCTCAGTTCGATCGTTGAATAGTTTTCCAGGCTTTTTTCGATTGTTCCGTGTCTTTCTTGTTTGCATAGGTTCGTCCCACCACGATGGCTTGGGCTAAAGACATCTGGTCTTGAGCGTTGTTAATTTGGACGAGGATTGTTTTGGTGTTACGAAGGTCGTCCATCAATAAGACCTTTTTGCGACCAGTCCCTTGAGTAGGAGAGAAGTGGGTCATAAGCAGTGTTGCTTTTCCATCGGCGATGTGAAATTTTATCGTTGGATTGTTGTGCGTGTTTTATCTTGTCTATGACTTTGGAAGGTGTCAATTCTGCGGAGCTGCTAAACTCGATTCAAACAGGGGATTTCAAACTGTCGTGATGTATGGAAAGTCTCAAGCGATCGTCTTCTTTAGCTTGATATTGTCGCTTCAGCGTGGTTAACAAAGATCCCCACACCTAGGTGATGAACCCTTCTGCTTTCTCCAACGGTACGTCGGATTTGAAATCTATAAACTTCACCCTGTAAGTGTAAGCTGTGGTTCTAAATTTTCTAGAGGAGCGCTTTTCCGTCTCTCGAATGTGATAGTACTTTTCAGGGTTTACTGGTGAACTTTGGCTACGTGAAGACTCTCTGGGCCTGGATTCCGATTCACTCATGTCATCTTCAAAATCACTGGCATGAATTTGTGTCAAGACTTCAACTATTGTACGAGGCGATACATCACGTTTCTACCTCTTACTATCTTCTCCTTTCTTCACGAATGAATACGATCATTTCATCTTGACTGCAAAAAGTCAGATGACTACATGTTAAACACATGTTAAACACCATCGATAACTTTATATCCATGACGGCCCAGCATATATAAAAGGTGCGTGTCTTGCACTTCCACTATTCATTTCACTCTCAAACTGATCAGAACGATGGAAGAGCCTACCCAGATGGAACATTTGATCAGAGCTTTGCGAGGGTTCATCGTAAAATTTCTTCAGACACCTCAACAGACAACTCACCATCCTTTCGAGATAAAAGTCAAGATACTCGCTATATCTGTAAGAAGAAAGGACATTGATCTTCAGAGTGTCCCGACCGTCAAAAAAGCAAAACAATGGTTAGAAGAGACAAAAGTCAAGCTACCTGTTATCATTGTCAAGAAAAAGGATCTTGGTTTTCAAATTGCCCTAAGACACAACAGAAGCAAGAAGAAGAAGAAGAAGAAGAAGAAGAAGAAAGTGTTATGGACAGGAAGAAGAAGAGGTACCCTCCCCCAAGGAAGAACCCAGACACATGCAGAAAGAAAAACAGAAGAAAAGAAGACATGGAGAAAGTGAAGAAGAAGTCGAGAAAAAACTGTGACAGTGAAGACATTTAAAAAACAAAGACAATGAAGAGAGACACAGCATAATCTTATGAACTTTTTAAAGTGATATGGTGTGAATTGGAATGTAAAATTTTGACCAGAATAGACCGGGCATAACATATAAGTGTCTCTTTGTTATGAGTTTTAGAATATGAACCTACACTCGCGCATTCATTCATTCACACATGCACACATACCAATGGGGCATAAAAGGGCTTTTTGAGTTTTAATTGATGTTGGGATTAGACATACTATCTCTTTTCGAGAGAAATGGGTGGCCCTGAAAAGGGCCTTTGGGTATTTGTTGGTTTAAATCAACTTTAACTGCTTTGAGTCTTTTCCACGGCCAAGGCCTACTTGTAGTTTGCCTCCTGTCAATGATGATTGAGTAGAAATCACTAAGGGTGGTACACCAGGCGTAGTCACAGGGTTGGTAGTTTAGCTCGGGAAGGTCTTAATCTCTTCGGTCGTAATAAAATAGTCTGACACATTTGTTTCAGACTTCTTAACTCTGCTATAATGTCTAAAAGTACCGTGACCGTTTGACTTTCACTGTCTTGTTTCTTCGCTGCTTCTTCTTCCTGTCGTTTCCTTCTTGCCTCTCCTTCTCGCTGTTGTTGAAGAAGAAAAGCTTGTTCTGCCTTCTTTTTCCTGCTGTATAAATTTCCCCAATTGTTCTTTCGGTCTTTGTTTAAAATGATGAGAGAGTGGTAAAGAAGGAGATGGTACTGAAAAAGGTACTGGTGCCGGAACATATTCTTGCGAGATAAGAAAATCCACAAAATCCCCATTAAACGTAGCCTCTTCTGGAAGTAGGTCCGTGTTCACTTGGGTAGTGGCTGCTATTTCATCGCTTCTCGTCTCCACGACCGGTGCACCCCCATTCATCGTCTTCTGAGTTTCCTTCATGATTGAAAACGGTATCGCATGGACTGACTGCACACAAACGCAAGCGCCTCTATATAGGGGATGTGACGTCACAGACTACTCTCTTCGGATTGGACGTGGGGTGACTGAATTTTGTAACGCGTGATTGGATTGGTCAACCAACTCAATCCCTTTCGATCCTCCTTTCCCCTATAAATAACCGCAGTTCGCTGCATTCTTTCACCTGTTCTCGTCACCAACATGGGGACCGATGTAGAATCCTGTATTCTCGTATCGTCAATGCTGTTCCGCACGGACTTACCCATGTATGACAGTTCATCGTAGATCATTGTCAGGAGGACGGATACACGAGTTTGGAAAAGAAGAATTTATGTGGAGAGACAAGGCTTTTTGAAGAGAGTTATAATCTACGGACCAGAAGTCAGACAAAGTTTGAAGAAAAGAAGGAGACCTAAGCGATGCCCTCTATGTTAACGGCATGATGTTAACATAAAGCTAAAGGCAATTTTCAGGGCCACTCATAGGCCTCGAAAAGAAATGACTTTCTTCCCTCAAAATAGTTTTTCATGTTGTATCAGTGTTTGTGTATTGTCTGTGTTATGTCCATCTCCCATGTTAAATTCCCATTGTCCCTAGAATGCCGGTCCTGTATCTCCCATGTTAAATTTCCAGT
Source organism: Sinohyriopsis cumingii (assembly GCA_028554795.2). Classification (NCBI taxonomy): domain Eukaryota; kingdom Metazoa; phylum Mollusca; class Bivalvia; order Unionida; family Unionidae; genus Sinohyriopsis; species Sinohyriopsis cumingii. Next base: position 72,378,802 of record CM068832.1, on the reverse strand, counting down.
GAGGATAGACAGTCCCAATCCATTGTTCCTCTATAGTCTCACCTATGTTAAAATTCCCATGATCAATTCCCATTGTCGATAGACAGTCCCATTCTTATTTGTCGCTCTATAGTCCCATCCACGTTAAATTTCCCCTTGATAAATTCCCTTTGAGGCCAGGATACAACCCCCTAAGTTCAACACTAAAGACCTCCTTGTTGCAAGGGTATCCCCATACACTATATATATATATATATATATATATATATATATATATATATATATATATATATATATATATATATATGTATGTATGTATATGTGTAGATAGTTAGAAAATTATAGCACATAATTGATATAATGCATGTGAGAGTTGGAATGCTGAACATGAGATCTTTTTTTTAAATTGACAAACTGATATCGAATTAATATTTTGTTCCCAAAACTAATGTCAAATAACTGGCACCAATGTTATGAAACATTTAGCAAGCCACCTTTAATTAGTTTCAATGGGCTATCCAGAAATAAAATTAAGCACAGGTTACATGTTTCTGGGCCTCGAAACTAATCAACAATACTTGTGTGTGTGTGTGTGTATATATATTTATATTATATATATATATATATATATATATATATATATATATATATATATATATATATATATATATATATATATATATATATATATATATATATATATTCATTTTTTTATTTTGTTATATTTATTTCATTGTTTTTCAAGTTAAGTGCTGCCATCATTGATCTCATAGTGTTTCATCCAAATTAAATATATCAAGTAGGTATAATGCCCATAAACTTCATAAATGGTGATTGACTACTGTTATTTACTCTCAATTTCTCATTTGAAAATACATTTTGCTTCAGAAATCATCAAATTATTTTTTACCTCTTGACATTATTTGAGCTCACGATGGAAGTGTTAATTTCACATGAATCTCCATGTGACATCAAGCATTCTCTGTTTAGCAGGATTATTGTACTATGGAATGTTTAGTGCATATCTGTGTTTATTTTTATTAGACTATGCAGTGCTTATTTCTATCAGACTATGCAGTTTGAAAAATTTTTAATTACTAGAAGAGAGCTTATTCAGCTGTACATAAATCTTGAGCATTTGAAACTCTTGATATCTAAAATACAATTATCTGCTTCTCTTATATAATACAACTTCATAGAAGAATGATCGACGTTGTTGGGTGTGTTTAGCCCAAAAGGCAGGGCTCGGGAAGTATTATTTGTGCATGTTGGAAGAAGCACATCCATGTTGCATTTAGTAGAGTTTAAGGTGAATCGATAAAAATGAGTTATAATTCAAATGAATGATCCCACGGAACACTGAGAATTTGATCCAATTGAGACAGGTATCCACAACATAATGCTGCATTCCATGCTATTATGAATCCTACAACCCTTGTACGTTCATCCTGTATTAAGTCATTTCATCTTGTCCCACTGAATGTTCTACTTTTTGAGAAATCAAATGAATGTCATCACAATTGAAACATTGGATGACTGCCTATGAACTTGTCATGGTCAAGGGCATATGGTTCAGGTAATTCTTTGCTGAAATATTTGTGCATATTCTTAATGTCAACGATATTCACTTCTTGATATTTTTAGGGTAAGAGAAGTTAATACAAATATTGTCTGATAAAATGAGAAGTATCCCGTCCAATCCTGATTTTATTTGCTTTCCAAATGTACGTCTTGCTCTGTGATCACTTTATGCTTATGAGCTTTTTTCATTAGGTCCTTTGGTACACTGATTTCTTAAAATGGTTTTAAAATTATTAACTTACGCCTTGTGAATTCAGTTTCATTGTTTTATGACATGACTTTATCTGCATTCTTTATATTTCAGGTTGTATTTATACCAATCACAATCATTTAGTCGTATTTATTGCAGTAGGCCAGTCTTACACTCCACAAGGAATTGTTGCCTTGGGATCTTTTCCAATACTGGTCCCTGGTCCACCGTTGGTGTTTCCTCTGTAAGGATTATCTTGAGATAAAATTAATGCATATGCAATACAATATCTACTTCAAGCAAAATCCTCATTTGATCTCATCTCCCAGATGGACATATGACATTCTGTACGCTGGGTATGTGAATTTTGTAAACAAAATTCCAAATTTCGATCTGTTTGGGGAGTCCATTTTCTCCTTCAATTTGCACTGTCGTACTTTCTCATCTTTTCAGAGCTTCAAATATGTATCACCTGAAGAGGCCACATGATTTTAAATGTACTTGCATGACGACCGGTACCTGGAAGAGTCAACTCACCAGATGGACAACTTGTGAGTTAACAAAATGTGCACACTAAAGTAAGATGGATCCATATTTTGCTTTCCAGGGATAAGACAAGGTGCATATTTATAGCTTTTGACCCTTAAATGTAATTGTATTAAATGCAAACAAGTTACATACATAGTACCATCAAAACACTGAAGACAGACTGGCGATAATCTTACTTCGCGTTGCTTCAGTTGCTTGTCAAGAACGAAGTGAGACATACTCTAGAGCCAAGTAAGACATAGTCAAGAGCCAAGTAAGACATATTCAAGAGCCAAGTAAGACAGTCAGGAGCCAAGGAAGACATAGTCTAGGGCCAAGTAAGACATAGTCAAGAGCCAAGTAGGACATAGTCAAGAGCCAAGTAAGACATAGTCTAGAGCCAAGTAGACATAGACAAGAGCCAAGTGAGACATAGTCTAGAACCAAGTAAGACATAATCATGAGCAAAGTGAGACATAGTCTAGAGCCAATTAAGACGTAGTCTAGAGCCAAGTGAGACATAGTCTAGAGCAAATTACTTAAAGGATACCAAAAATAAAACCCTTCCTTTTATGTATGTAATTCTTTACAAATTTTAATTGGACTGTAATGATGATAAATTCAATATCGTAGACGGGTATATATACCATGATTCCTTAAATTGCTGACTTTTTCCGAGTTTTGATGAGACAACGTATCATGTGGTCCCGTGATGCAATACTAACCAGTCCTCAAATACAAGCAGAAACATGACTTTTAAAGTGGTGTTGATATAAAGCAAATTGATATACCAATACTATTGGTATATCAAATTGTGATCCAACCATGGCACAATAATATGATTATAGAAACATAATTTCAACTGCAGGCCTATAGATGAATGGTGAATTTCCACTCATCAGTCCTTAATGACTGATAAAAAAAACAACAAAAAACAATAAGAAATGTATTGGCGAAATAATTGTCTTTTTATTATAAACACGGACTTGATCTAAAGTCGTAAGCCAATTTACATCTTCATCAGCTGACATCCTCCTGAATATTACAAGTTTATGAATGAACCTCGCGAAACAGCTTTTGTTTGATGTTTACTACGTTCACTGCCAATATGAATTCCTTGGGTTAGTAGACACATATAGGCTATTTACATTTATTGCGCAGTTGTGAAAATTGTCATCAGTGAAGATTTCATCAGTTGGAGGGGCCCCGAGTGCCCGACTGGTTTAAAGCGCTCACTGTTCCAGATCAGTGCCATCGCACATCTGTCTGCGTGGTTTCGCGTCCAAGGCTCGGCTAGTGTGGGTATGTGGGAAAGTCTGCCACTAGCTTCTCGTGGGTCGGTGGTTCTTCCCTGGGTTTTCCAGGGCTCTTCCTCCACCAGTTATACTGGCCGCCATGTATAGCATATCTTGTGCTGAAAAATGGCGTTAAAACCTAGAACAACAACAACAAATCATCAGCTGAATGGGATTAAAAAAGTATGTATTTACGATCAGGTCGCTTGGGGTTGAATTGTTTCTGAAATATCTGAATGGGAATTTGGCATCGGAATAACAGCATTTTATTGGAGACATCAATGGAACTTGAATACACAGATAATATTTATATTACCCCAGAAAAACTGACATGCAAATGTTGTGGGCTTTTAACATTTTGTATTCTTTTGTATTAATCAAAGTTGCAATTAAAAATACCTAGTGCAAAAGTCTTAAAGGAATTTCACACAGTTGCTTTTTCTTGTCAGGTTAGGCTGTGACAGATTTGTTCACGCTTGTTCAGTTGCATCCAGGAAACATTGGGAAAAAGTGTTCCAGCCTCGTTTGGGGGTATGCTGATGAGATATCTTAAAGCGATATTATCGATGTCCTACTGCTAGGAAATGACACCAAACTTCTGGCTTTTTCTTTAATATAAAATTGATATAAAAAAAATATATAATGTCTGATACTCTTATGTACCACACTTCCTATTGTCCTCTGGCTAATATTGTTGCTAACAATGATTTCCATACAAACAAAACTTAAGTGTCAAAATAATGTTGCCATAAAATTAAAAGGCAGCTTAAAATAAAAAAGTCATTTTTTCCTTTATATCTTTGACATAATATTTGATATAGTCGATGTCTACCAGCCAAGGTCAACATGCATAACATATACCAAGACTTTATATACAATGTTTAATTGGCAGAGGCATAAAGAGGTGCATACATTTGTACAATTATACTTGTACATACATACACGCATATAATCTTGAATTCATAATGCACACACATGTATGCATACACATACATGCATACATACATACATACATGAACATACATACATACATACACACTCATAAAAAAACATAACGAATTCAATCAGTCAGAATGTGCAATGTCTTGGTAAAAGAAGAAATGTTTATGCCTTCGTTGCCACTTCATTTCAAGAATATTGTCTCTTACAACCATATATGTGCCATTAAAAAGGAAATATGTCTCAGTGCTCTCATACAGCGCTTAAAAAGCTATAATGTTGTATTGGGAAAATTTATATGGTCACTAATACAGTTCTTTCACTGCAACTAATGTTTGTCAGTAACACATATCTTTCTCTTGATAAATCCATATGCTTACAGAGGTTTTATGAATTTTTATACACGAACTTGAACCGATTAAGTATAAAAATGTGACAAATACAAACAAGGATCTAACAGGTTAGAGAAGTTTTGGAAAACAACATATTAATATTCCTGGTCTATCTGTAGTTTATATTAATGTAGATCAAATTTAAATCAAAGACATGTTTTAAACTTACTAACCTAGCATTGCAAAATCTTTGGTTCAAATGGATAGACATATGAAATAACGATATAGATGGACGAATGGACATAAGTTATATATCAAACCTTTCACATATAAATTAATTATGTAAAACATTCCATTAGAACCTAACTATTATCTAAACAACTTAAATCACAATCAAATTATTTGATGAAGCAGATATCAAACATATATTATCATAGGAATAGGAGTATGTCATTTTAGACTATATAAAGCATGCATATCCTAAAAAGGCAAAGCTAACACGCAATTTCAAATGCAGAATACAAAAAAAAAAGTTATTTACACAAAAAAATATAAGGGTCAAGAACAACAAGGTGAAATTCGACAAAAAAAATAAGGTCATAGGTAAACAAGATCAGATTAGTATTCCAAATAAACCTTGCAGATTGCATAATGGCATGCACGATCAGGGTCAGTAAAGTTGGTCAGTAGAAATGTCCAGATTGTAGCTGAAAAGAGAAAGGAAAAATGCACTGTCAATGGTCTCTGCTTACGAAATATTTTTTTAAACAAAATCATAGAAAAAAATAAGTATCATTTTTTCAATTTTGAATCAACCAGTTAAAGAAATGGTGAAGGGGCATGGAAATTGCATCATTCTTGCAATAAAGCTTGTTCAAGATTTTCAAACCTCAGTTGCATTCATACAAATGTCAATGTTATACTTTAATTAAGGGCAATGTTATGCTTTATTAGTATCTAGTTTGTTAATATAAGACACATTTGACGCATTTCTAATTCCTTGCTTTGGAAAACAATCACTGATCTGCCCGTGATTATTCTACTTCTCGCTTGTTCTTAGTAGACAACATTTTGAACATGTTATGAAAAATGATCATCCTTACTACCTCTAAAATTAATAATATGTCTGCAAAATTGCAACCGGATATTTCTTAATCTTGCAAATTGTATACCTTTACATATAAATACGAACTGCAACCTGTACTGAAGTCAAAAGCATGTATAATTTTCCAATATAAACAAATTACATATGTTGATCCATAATGAGAGAACGGAAAAGAGATCGTAGGCAAAGTTGATAGGAAAATAAACAATTTGAGCCAGAATGCATTTCAACCTGGCGAGTCTGGCGGACTAGTTATTTCCTTTGATACTCATGTTACGCATTAAAAAATATATCAAGGAATCCAAATATATGAAATGGTCTCACCTGGATTGAAGGTCTTCCATTGTGCACATCAATAGGGTGCTGCTCTTGTTCTCTCTGCTCTTGTTCTCTCCTTTCGACTGTGTGCAGCAGTTTTAGTCTCTTTGCAAGCGCACGCCCCATTGTTCCTGGTAATTGATCATATATGTTGTCATCAGGGTCCCCTTCTCGTATTAAAGGCGTTGATCTAGACAAATCTTGTTGTGATTCAACATAGCCTTGCAGTTTTGTTGACTTCTGGCTTTTTATTTTTCTCCACCAACTTGACTGGGTACCACTCATATGTCCCAAAGTTCTTAGTGGGTCAGGTAAAGGTCCCTCTTTCGGTAAGTATATCTTTTTATGGACACTTTTCATTTCCCGCAACAGTTTCGTCTCTTCTGGAGCCTGGTCATTTTCAGTTTCTTTGTAGATATTGATTTTTTTCAAGCTTCTGCTAAGGGACTTTTGAAGTTCGCTAACAGACTGTCCCGCTGCATTTGAGTCAAATCTCGCTGAGCATCGTAAGGTTGCTCCAATTGACGTTCCTGGATTTGCTGATCTTTCTATCGTATGTCTTGTACCAAATGTTTGAATACTCAAAATCTGTGCCTTTACCGTCTCCATTTGCCTTTCCTCTTCTTTATCATCCTCCTCATCAGAATCATAATCAGGAAGAGGTTCAGCAAGGATCTTTTTACAAACTTTGACTACGTCTTCAGCAGTCAATTCGCGCTCTTTTTCCCGGAGCTCCTTCTTCAACTTTTTGGATGCAAAAGGATTCCACAGCTGTGTGATGGAGATAAAGTGTTGGAATGTTCCCCAGCGATGCATTATCATGCCAATGATTTGGAGTATTAGGATGAAAGCGAAAACAAACACGAATAATAGACCAAGTATATCTATCTTTGCAACATATTCATTAGTGGTTGCGTTTTCATCCAAAGACTCGTCTTTTGCAAGTGACTGAAATAAATAATGCTATGAATTACGATGTTTTTCAAACAGAAAGGAGAAGCCAACCTAAATGGAGTAAAACAAGTTATCTCCTACCAACTAAAACCAGTGACAAAGGAAAGCTACTTCACGAGGTCTGAATTAAGTTTTTATTTATACATGGATTAATATCATGGAAACATGGTTTATGTTTAACTGTATGAAATCGCATTGATTTTATTGAGGAGATATACTATTTAACGCGTGATAATGAATCACCCGCACCTGAACATGTGTTCAGTATGATAAAAGCAAAGACAATATTCTTTGTTTCAACTTAAAACCTCACATTAACTATATATGATACAGAACAGCATAATTTGTCTTTCTTATCAAATTATCTGAAAAAGCAAATGTCTATTTCTCAATCCTTCTGATATGTACCTAATTATGACTCTCACTCTTCAAACCACGACATTCATAGAATGTATTTATCTTAATTTTGAAACCTACTTAGTCATATGTGTACTCCCACAAACGCATTCTATTCACATCAGACACGACATTTAAAGATCGGATTAAGGAATAACTTAGTTAGTCTCTCCACGATAGTGCATCCAATGTATGGCATTTACCGAATACTTAATGTCAAATGTTAGTCCACCTCGAACTTGGAACATGAAATTAACGGCCATCCATAAGAGGTTGATCATCGCTGTACCCAAAGCCACATTATTTCGAAGCTTGACAAGACTGTCTGCCATTGCCTTTTCTGCCTGAACATCTTTATCAATTGGACGAAGGTACCTAAGAATGAAATAGCATTATACAGGCTAGATAACTGAGTTATTTATAGGTATAAACAAATATATATATATATATATATATATATATATATATATATATATATATATATATATATATATATATATATATATATATATATAATGATCTCGCAGACATTATTTATTTTAAGGTTTTAAGAAATCATCACATTTAAAGCAAATCATATTTGGATATGAACTTAATAACACGTACGATTATGATAAGAAAACACAAAACAAGCTTTCAATTTGTAAGCGTATCTAGAATGCATACTGGAATATACTTTTTCCAACTGTGAATCTGCATCTCCATTAGCAAACGAATCACACATTAGCAAACGATTCACACATTCATCAAAGTCGGCTGCGCAATAGGGAACCTTATGCGATAGATAGAACTTAAAGCAATATAATTTCATATGATTTATCATAATAGAAGAAATGTACAATGTACCTTTAAAGATACGTTTGTGATACACACACATATACATATATGTAGATAGATAGATAGATAGATAGATAGATAGATAGATAGATAGATAGATAGATAAGTACACATACACACAAATGTGTGTGTGCTTGTATATATATAGGTGTGTGTGTCTGTATGTTTTATGATACAAAATTTAAAGTGTCATCATATACACAAATGAGGTCGTTGTCCCCCTTCTTTATTAGCTGAAAGCATATCTTTGTGCGACGAAAGGCAATAAACTTTATTCTTCACATCAGCTGGAAAGCAGTCTTTTTTATGATTAGTCCATGAAAAAATTATACATGTGAATTATCTACTCTAAAATGTTTCATACATCACACCCACCGACTTGCCACCTAGAAAAACTTTCTTGAGGATAACTGAATGATATGGAACACAAAATACCTAAACATATGAGACGTTGGCCTTTGTACCATGCATCATATATGCTACAAGACATAAATTAAAGCACTAAGTGATTATTTTCTAAATCAATGGTATCAAATGGTATAAAATTGCTTACTTGGCAATAACACCTTTCCAAAAGTTTTTTTCATTGTCCGCCATTTGCGTTACGACTCCTTGTCCTACGCCTGCATCCTCCAACCATGCTGGGTTGGTCATTTCATCTCGATTCTTTGGCCTAACTCTGTCATAGATATCCTCAGTTTCTGTCTTTCCACTATTTCGCAATTGTACTGTGATCGTCTCATCAATGGAGACTGTTTTTCCTTTCCTCTCCTGAAACGACACACTCGTCTGCTTCTTTCTCAAGATTCCTTTAAGAGGTTCCTTTTCACCTGGTATTTTCATGACCTGGTCATATTCACTCGCTGCTTGTTGAATAGAGTCTAAATTATTGTCTTCTTCAGTCATGTCTACAACGACACTTGGAGATTCTGTTTGCATGTCATGGATCTCTGGGGTTTCATCTTTTTGGTCCACATGCTTCTCTCGGTCGTTAGAAGCAAGACGTGACATAGTTTCATTGAGTGTTTTGATTACATCAACAAACTTTTCCTCTTGTTTTTCCTTCTGCCCCTCTGTAAGTTTACGGAATGTTTCGAAAATGTCCTTCATTTGTGCAGTTGGGAACAGCCTAGCAAAGAATCCACGTTTTCCTGCCTTTTCCTTCTTCTTTCTCTCCTCTTCTCTCTTTTCTTCATCAATTTGCTGTTTTGTCTTTTTCTGAGGTACCTCACGCGTTCCCCAGGTTATGTCATTCAGGTTGATCAAGGAATATATAATGAGCAATAAGTATCCACTTGGAATAAGGAGGAAGTATAAAAAACCATAGAGAACGTTAAACCATTCCTTTGGATGAAGCATTGCAGCAATGACATAAATGCCTACCAGAAACGTGAGGAATATCACACTGGGATGGAATAGGCCTTCCTTGACGGCAGTAACAATGGTACCAACTAAAACAATCATCATGATGAAAGCATACATTCCTGTTAATATCTCCGCTACAAGGATCTGCCACTTGGGTTTTAAAAAGAAGCAAATTCCAAAGTAAAGTACTGCCGGGGCAAGGGATATCAGATATGACTGCACGACAGTAAGCCCAAAAACGAGATTAAAAGCACCGGATATCATCATCAATATAGTGGCTGGACCAATCAGTGAGGACACCAGAAGGACGAACTGATATAGAATGTACAACATGCTAATGTTACTGTTTACAGAAATTGTATTTTTGTAATCTTTTAGAAGGTCCGCAATGTTTGCAACTGTCGAAGGTGTCCATCGTCGTCTTTGTTTGAAGTATTCCTCAAATCCCTCAGGAGCGTATGTATAAGCGTCGGAGGCTGCAGCATAATCAACTCTGTATCCTTGTTGTAGAAGAAGAGTGCAGAGCCATCGGTCCTCGCCTTAAGATAAAAAGACATAAATAAATGTTCATGAGTTTTGTAGCTGTATTGTCTTCATCCATACAACTTTTATTCCAAGATTTTTTCCAATTATATACCTCATTATGTTTACAACCCCTTTTCTTGAAATAAGTGAAAACAGTAATAGTGTCTTTATTTAATGAATGCCCAAGATGGAAGTAAAGCTGATTTACAGGTAATACAATTTTTCCACTGTAACCGTTATTTCATAATGACTCTATTCCATCCATGTTGGTATAAAACTTTCGACATTTACGAATATAGGCGTTTGTAAATGAATGTATCATATTTGTATTTGCTGATCATAGTCATATAGTTTCGAAATGTTTATTGTATTCGGTAAATCTGAGCACAAAGTGTTCTTGCTATTAATGGATAACTGTTCAATAATACATATTGAGAACTAAACATTTGGATGTCATGTTTGGAGCCATGACACTCTTAAGTCATAAGGTTAATACCTTCACACAACCTTTATGCTTAGGACTGCTCAAATATATATATATATATATATATATATATATATATATATATATATATATATATATATATATATATATAGATAGATAGATAGATAGATAGATAGATAGATAGATAGATATGTCCGTAACAAAGTCAGAATTGGGATTTAAAAAAATAACACAAACGCCAATAATTCTAATGCACTATATAAAATTGTTAAAAATATTTATATTTAAAAAAATAATAAATATTTAATTTTGTTTAAATTCATAAATGGTATACCCTTTATAACAATATTGTTACAGGTATGAATGTCTCTATTTTGTTTTATTATTTTGTGTAACAAAGTCAGACATAATTGAACACTAAGCAAAGTAATTCGTTCTAAGAATGTCTCATACATTTTATATATAGCTAATACTCAAATTTATTAAATAAAGTTAACCATTCTAGTCACATGGTAATCTAGTATGCATGTCAATGCATACCCAACCTATACTAAACCCATATATTAAAAGATTCAGTAATAAGCACTGTTTCATTATTAATTTTTGCAACATTAACAATGCTAGAAAACTAGAGTTCTAAAAAGGTTGAAGTTGCATCTGCAGAAGAATTGCACTGTAAAGAATATGATTGGGACTCAAAATTATATTCATTTCTTGAGTGAACATGTTCATTTAGAACTTGTACAAAGAAACCCTGGTGTCGAAATGGTCTTAGGCATTGAAATAGTCTTAGGGGCTCAGTTTTAAAGATCACTTCTGAATACCTTCCCGTGGGTCGTGGTAGTTCCCAAAAGTTTTTCAGGTTCCTCCTCCACCAAATATATTGGAGACAATGTATAAGCTAATCCTGTGCTATACGGTGGCATTAAACCCACAAAACCAAAGCAAGTTATTCGTACATATGTGTTTACAAATTAAATGAGGTCTTTGCATCGTCTGATGTGTAACTGAGTAAATTATGACAGTAAACCATTTTAAATTGTTGGATTACATTTTCGTTTGCACCTGCATGATTGCAATGTATTTCGGCTTCTAGCTTTCTATTTTAGTTAATAAGTTAAACATTTTTACATTTTATGGACAGTGCAAAATCGAACTACAATATTGCAATGTATATTTGCCTAAATCATAAGTTGGTCTGTAGTTCAATGGCATCGGTAAATTGGACATTCCAACCTTTCGTGGACAACATTACAAACATATTTTGTCATACAAGTAATGAATTGGCTTCCAATCAACATATATAAGGATTCTGTACAGTCACAAACTATATAAATTTGACAAACATGTTGTATTTACCTTGATCATACATAAGATGGTGTATTGCCTCGGTGGGCTTTTCAGTGTATTTCCGCATCACATTGTCGTCCATTAGCGCCGACCCACGAAAAAGTGAGAAACATCCAGGACTGCACAAAACACAGCCAAGTACATGCTCTGTAGCTTTCTGTAGCCAGTGGGCTGTGGCGTATTCAAACTTTTGGTACCAGACTAAGGGTCCTGAAATTTTTTATTTCAAATATGTATGTCTCTAATTCTAAAACAAGTTTATGCATAAGGTGTTTATTTCCCAATATTGTCAAATACTTATTTAATGTTGATTATACAGCATACGTCTATGTAGATACAAGGCAAATGCACTTATGAGCGAAGAAAGAAATCTAATGGCAAAATACCTGAGAGTGGTTTTATTTCTTGCGTTGAACAAACTTTAGCCATTGTGGAGGTTGCTGACTGAATGTTTCAAAGAAGCTCTGTCAGCAATTATCATATGTTTTCAGTAATGCAACTAATTTCTTTTGTGAAACTGTGAAATTACATGACACATGAATAGGATGAAACATTATCTGCTATTCTGTTTCAATGGTAATTCGTATCTGGACTTCCTTTCACGGTGCGTACATTTAAAAATCTGACAAGAATATCATAATTGACACCATCATCTTATGTTCTGCAATTGTATAGGGAAAGTCTTTGTTTTGACCACCTGATAGGTCACTACACATTACTGACTTGACCACCTGTTTTCCTTAAAAAAAAAGAAAAAAAAAAAAACATGTTCAAGACGAAATCTACATCCATTATCCGTCAAAGAATGTGAATATTTGCTGCTGTAGGAAAACATCAGAGTACTACTGCAAAATATGAAATCCGAACTTTGTATTTGATATCTGCAGTAGTCCCAAATTTTACACTCTCTCCATTTTTTGGAGAGTGTTATTACATTAGACATCGGATGACAAACCTCTATGCGTGATTTCTCTTAGATTCTTTAAGAGTCGAATCATTAAAAGGAATACAAATTACCTGTTCCAATAGGGTGAATTCTGCCGCATGCCGCTCCAGTCTTCTCGCTTTTTTTCATCCTGTCCAACATAAGTCTCACAGCACCTGGGGTAAAATCAACATCTCCATCCAAAGCCAAAAGGAATGTACGTTCAGCCTAGAATCAGAAACAGAAAAGTACCACAAAGAAAAGCAGGTGGTTCATATATATTATTGTTCTATTACTTAAACTGTCTCCAGTTTTCGACATTAAATTCCAAATCTTTCAAAGTTGATCAAATGCGCATAAAGGTCAATCAGAGATTAATTTATCAGGAATGTATTTATAGACTTTTATTGAATTACTTTTGTTTCTCCAATCCATCTCTATCCATTTCAAATTGCGTAACATCCATATTCACTGAATTAGATACATACATTGCGACTGTGGCCTTACCTTTAGAAACTTGCTGTGGAATAATACAATCATTGAATATATGCATTATGTACCTTCGGGAATGAAAGATGCTGGGTAATAATACAAAATTATTTGTAATATTTTATTGTTTAACACACTCTTCCTGATTTTATATGTTACTGTGCTCAATAATAGGAATACAGGCCATGTTTTGCATAGTTACTATTTGGAAACGTGTAATGATGTTAGTATTTTTGAAGAATATAACGATATTATGGGATGGGTGTGTGTGTGTGTGTTAAAGTCGGAAGCATTGTATCAGATATTAGCTATCCTTAACTATGATTAGGACAATTCTATCGCTCACCATATTCATTTATTTCATTTTCTTTAATTTGTTTTAAATTGTATGTATTTATTAATTTTGTTATCAATCTGATTACAATTTGAATTAGCCAATGCAACTGCAGCTTTGAGAAAATTTAAAATGTGTGAGTATGTATGTGTTAGTTTGTTTCTAACGGAGATTTAACAATTTTCAGTCACATCGCTATGATATCTGGAGTGTGGCAGTTCAAAGTGATGTGTACCACTGGGTCATCATGCCGCAGACATGTATCATGATGTCCCATCCAACACATTATCCTTACACAAGGCCGACCAGTCCTAACACTAACCTCTTAATGCTGAGAGTGTAGTGAGGCAGAGTTAGAACCATTTTTATAAGTTTTTGATATGACTCGGCCATAGTTGGAATACACGACCCCTGCAAATTTGAAAATGAATCTTATGATTAGGCACATATTCATACTCTTCAGTCACACTGCTCAGTCTCACAGGATCATTCTTCTAAAATCCACTACATCACTAAATCTCGTCACTTTAGAAAGACTTTTCATGATTGTAATGAGATCAGAAATGTCATGAAACGAAATAGCAATAATATAGAACAATATATCAAAACATTATGACAATAATACAGTTAGTGAGCAATTATTAAAAAATGAGATTTAATTACTCTGCGTACAACTTCTTCGTTCAACGCCTGAAAAACATGACTTTTGCCAAAGTTTGCAGTGGCACCCTCTGGTTTTGCTTTCCATGAGAACAGATCTTTGAGGCTCTCGTTATCTATTGCAGCTTCAACAAATTCCTGACATTGGCGGACGATTCTAAATCCCAGAAGATAATACATGTACATCACCTGAATAATGGAGAAAGAGCATTTGAGGCGTTAAACAGAGATATAAATTAACATTCAGTCTTTGTAAATTTGAAAAATAGAATGAATATTCATATGCATGTGTGCATGAGTTAAGAGCATAAACTCTGTTAACTTCCTCTTGGACATATCAAAAATCATTCTTATATAGTTCTTCGTTGTATTGTTTTAAAATGCTATTGCAAATTAGATGACAAGTTAGAGAAGATGCCGTTACGTATTTATTCGTAATTTTCAGCGGTTCTGATAATAATTCGTTTCATACATTCCATATCAAAATAGTTGATATGGTTTAGAGATGAAATATCTCGAAACTGCAGAAACATTTTACTAATCTGACCATACATAAAATTGATATGGATCGGACCATTCTGGTTATAGGATGCAGATATATGACTGCCTATACAGAATCTAAGATACAAAGAAGAATTATTGCGGTCTTTAAAATTATTTAACTGTGCAATTAAATGAACAGGGCAATGCATCTTCATATGTTCGAATAAGGAGAATGCTTACATATAACACACACATTAGAAGCTGGTGGAATGAATTGTCTTAAGTAGTAACGCTGATGTATATACTTACGGTAGTAACCCAGGAAATTACAGTTGTAAAAAGTGTACCTAATTATAATTTAGGCTGAGAAGTTGACCATATGATGTATGATTGAAATCCAGAAGATGATAGTTTTGTTTAGATTCAGATTTGTATTGATGCACTTTGCGTTTAATTTATCTACACACCTGAGACCATCGTTTCCTGTGACGAATTTTGTTCTTGTCCTTCATATGGAGGAATAAGAGGTTGTTTCCAGGCATTTGCCAGATTAATTGACCTCCATAGGGAGTTGGAACTCGGAGTGGGTGTGGAAGCTCCATATGCTGCTCTCGAACAGAACTGAAAATGAAACTACGATGAAAGGCTATAAATCTGACTTTAGAATTAATTTTATTTGAAAAATATGAACCAATATCTAGCGCATTCTTCTATTTATAGAGTATTATCATTGTCTCTAATTTTCAAAGTACATTACAAAAATTACATTTTCTTACTAGCTTTCTGCTTAAGTGGTTTATCAAGATGAAAGAAATTACAATAGGTGGTTCTCATGACCCCTCCTAGAAAAAGTCACTGCTTTTTTTAGAACGGCGATACCATCTTGAAACAAAGGACGGAAGACCATTATAATTGTGGACAGCATATGTTTACGTCACTACACCATCCTGTCACTACCATTGCTCTCCACACATCCATCAGTGCCATTACACCATTCATAAATCTCCATTTCGCATTTAGAAACCCTGTTATTATGTATCTAGCCTTCTTGAAAGTCACAGTAATCGTGATCATCCTCCATCAGTGGTGCATATGCAATTCAGGTTATAAGCAAACCATGTTTTACCATTGAGCAAATGTTCACAATATACTACGTACATCTTCTTAAGTATTGAATGATGCTGGGATTTATGCACCTTCACCTGTGCTTATTCCTTATAGTGAAGCATAACACTACATACAATCATTCTCTCTCAAACTATATTGATGTTTCTCAGGTCATAAGGAAGAATCCATATACGCCAGGGAAAAATAATCTTAGGCCATTTACTCATCATCCCAATGTGATTACATTATATTTTAGGTATCTACATAGTGATCACAGTGAACATTCATACCACGTGAAAACACTCTCTAACAGTTCCTTTTGATGGAACTCAGGTTGCAAGGACAGGAGCAGATTGATGGAAGAATGAACATAGGCAATCGTCCTCTCTGCTAAGGAGAGATATCCAAGGACACCTTTCAGGGAGCAATATTCATCCAAGATAATTAAAGAAAAGAGAAAATGAAGAATTTGGACATATAAAAACTAAGACATACCTAGCTGCCTCATCTATCACATCCACAAACCTTTTCACATGCTCATTTGGGACAAACTCCGCATCATCATTCGGTTCCATGGCGTCATCAAAAAATATATGGGCTGCAATTAAAATGGAATAAACGCTTAAGAATAAAAGTAACTATGAAAATCCTGACATTGTAAATGATGCTTAGTACCATGATAAACACCCCAGTCTGTACATGTAGTTTCATTTCGATATGTTCTTTTCTTGCCGTGATTCATATTGTGGAATGTTTCGCAAATCTGTCAGATAACTAAGGCATCCCTCTGGAAACCTGGTTAAATAGCAATCTGTTTTAACAGGTAAATTAAATTATATTTTAAATTATTTTAGTTTATCATAATCGTATTCTTTCCCTGGCATTATTTATTTGTTTTCCCTCTCTGGTTGTTTTCAAAAGGCATGCATATATGGTAAAATTTATGATTCTTCTTTGGACTCGTACACCAATGTTCTGGGTCATATTACTGTCCAAACCAATCCAGGGTGTATGTTTGTGAAAGTCATTTAACTTTGGCATGATATGATCATTAATAATCTCTTTGAATCTCATTTGGCCAGCACAATCAAACTTAGCCAAGTTTTTGTCTGCCGATGATGGACATATTTTGTTCTCACCAAGTCCTGATAAAGGTGTCCGTGCATCAGTGCTATTCATATATGAAGTGATAAAGGCAATACTTTATAAATATGCTTTATCTTACACTGAATAAGGGCCAAATATTGTTATCACACACAGTAAGTTTAACTTACTAAAAATAAAATCATTCGTCTCTGTCATTTGGGTGATTTTGATAATTTTACTTTTATGGAGTATCACAAGACCAGTGCATGCGCAATAGATGTCATCTTCTATGTTGTAAACGAATTGGATTATCTCTTGTCTAGTGAGCTTCATGTACAAAATTGCTGTAATTATGATTACAATACTAATAAAAGCAAGGTGTGCTAACTGTGGTAAGGGTTTTGCTTGATTAACATGCTGATCAAGCCATTAATATACACTTACCTTCATAGTCATAGTAGTCCTTATCAGGTTTCCCTGTAATAAATTCAGCATTCCTCCTCAAACACTGGTCCTTGTCCATTCTGCAAAATTTGAACATTTAGAAATTTGAAATGCAACGATGTGAATCGAATGTTTCATATTAATACACATTAAATTTGCTTCGTAGCTAAATCAAAACACTTCATAAAAGAACAATGCTTTTAATTTCTGAGCAAAGATTATCGTAGTGTTTGACATTTTTAATTTCTAATCATATGCATGTTAATATAATACATGCGACACATTTTGCTTACTTCCTTGATTAATTTAATGGCATTTTATTCAGACATAACAAACAAATGAAACTATTTTTCGACTAGAGAAAAAACATGTCTGAAAACATGATATTATTTTATGATAAATCCATCTCTTTGTCTCTTTGTGTATCTTTATAATGCTAATTGAAACTACCACCTAACTTTCATGCACAGCTTTTAGTAAATAAGATGGTAGAAATAGATATACTCATGACCAATTATAGTGAATTTTTTTTAACCCTAAACATACAGCAATATTTTGTTGTAGAGCGTACTTTTTAAGACTGTCTTTTAAATATATTACTTCATCAAATTCAACTGTCAAAACCAATGTTTATAATCAATGCCAATAAATATTACAAACCTAAAAAGTGATTTCAGAAGTTGAACCATCTCGATTCGGGTCTCGTGCCACATGGTTGCGCATGCATATATCATAGGAGGGATCCTATCCTGTGCTTGTTGTTCATAGGTGTCACCAGTGTCTTCTGCGAGTTCATTGATATCGTACTCGCTCATTCTTACAATATAAAGAGAAATTTTCTGTAAGTACATCAGAAAAGAATAATAAATTGCATTCATAGGAGTAAAGTAGACAAAACAGGTGAGACAGATAACACCAGCATATATGATCTTATACCTGTAGTAGACTTTCTTTTTTGGGTCATCATCGCTGCGAAATTCTCGGAAGACTCTTCTGTTATGGCGCCTACGATTTAAAACTAGATTCTCTTCAAAAAATACACTGCAGTAAAATGGCGTAGTAAAGAGCCTGAAATTAAGAAACAAAAAATATCTCGAGACACACAACTGATCAATTTATTATATAAATTTGGATAATATCTGGTTTTGTGATCATTTGTCACTTTTGGTATTCTTATTGTAGAATATCAAAACATTACTAATTGATTGCATAATATCTATTATTATCTTTAGGAAATGAATCATTCTTGCTTTACTGCTACTGCTAATGATTGTTATTTTGTATCTTCTTCTTCTTCTTCTTCGTGTGCTAGTATCTTTGGTTGGTGATGGTATTTGCACTGTCCCATCCAGGCATTTTACTTTAATGGCTCAACGGTTAAATATTGTTGTCTCTTTCTTTGTTCATTTGTAAGTCAGCACAGTGCTGGCAATTTAAAAGCAATTCAATATTCATATATTTAATATTTCCATTCACAATTTATTAATTTCATTTGCAGAGGTAAGTTACCTTTCAACTTTGGACAGTCTCTCTTGCATTGGGAACCATATGTGTCTCCCCATCCAGTATATAGATCCCCACCATGCCGTACCCAAAAGTATCTGCCACCAAAAATCCCAAATGGTCCAACCGTCATATCCCTTCTGACCACAAAACCGATTTTCAGCAGAGAATCGACCCAGAAAATGTCCGTCATCGTTGAGACAATCCACGTAAGCAATCACGAAAGCAACGGGTGTGGAAAGGAATAATGGAAGGGAAAATGAAAAAATCTGTAGGTCAAGTTTGCACGCCGTGTACGCGGCATAATACCCCACAAATGTCGTGATGGTGAGAATGAATGCAGATGATTTCATCTCCATAGGTAGCTTGCTGAGTGTGCTAAATGAGTGCCAGGCGTTCAGCATGAAATCTTGGTCTTTTCTGTCACTGAGGTCCAGATGAATTCCATACACTGCTCCAAGTATGATTGCAATTTTAATCAAGCTTGTGAAGAATGTAATTTTGGGTCTGCTTTCTTGTAGATCAAATTTTAAACTAAGCATGAAATGTTTCAATCCGTTTTTGTAACCTAGTGATCCACAAAAACGATCATCAATAAAATTTTCCCACATCGAAAATGACACCATGAAAATGGTGAAGGCTACCTCAGCATTCCTTGTGGGATCATGCTCAATCATCTTTGCATTATCACCTGGAAAGTATTCAAATAGTATTATAACAGGAATGACCGAAATTTGGGCAAAAAAAGACAGGATGTCAAAGACTAGCCGGGCGGTCTTGTTTCCAAAGTTTTCACATGGATGATCAGTCGGTTTCTTTCGCTTGGTAGAAGAAGAACAGATGGGTCCGATCACACTGGGAATAATACCTACGGCATTAAGAAGAATTATTCCACGTACCATGTCAACCTCAGGCAGGATTCGGAAAACAAACAGTGCTATCCCTCCAGCATGCACCCCTTCCATGAACATGCACTACACAAAACAAATGGAAATACATTTAGACTGAATTAATCTTATAATATGGCAAAGGTATACTTTATAACACTAAAATGCAATTAAAAAACTATGCAATATAATATTTAACATACATTTTATTCCTAGAAGTATTAAATATTCAACAGCAAAAATAAATTATTTAAATATCATTAATCAGAGCAGGTAAATGAATTTAAATTGATCAAATAATTCTTATTTCCTATCAAAGGTACTAAATTACTATAAACCTTTCACTGTTGACGTTTTTCACATTTGGGAGTTGAAATGTCAACATAAGAGTTCAACTGCATTTTAAATCATCCGTTTGCCTCTTCTGGTAATATGCTATTTACAGGGATGATCAACGAACGGCATGATTCTCACTGATGCCAAAATTAAACGCAATGAATTGTCAAATAAATTAAAACTAAAAGTAACACCAGGAATTGTAAACTAACAAAGAACAGGGTAAGTTTAGACAGAAGTGATTATATCAGTGTCGATTCTCAATACTTTCCAAGTCATGAACGAAGAGCAAAATCTATTTTGTGCGAATGTACACTTACGTCAATGTCAACTACATGTATACATTTGTTCTTTTCTGTCCATGACTTGGATGTGTGGTTACACGGTGGATCTCTCTAAAGTGCCTGCGCTATGACACTGGGACTAAGTTCCTTGACATCATAAAATGGTCTCAGTCTTATACAGTTAAGACATGAGTCACTGATGACATATATAAGATCTCATATAGAACACCTGGGTCATTTCAGATGTATGTTAAATAATATCTATACCATTAATCCCACTATTTGATTAGCAAACTAAATTTCATTTGTGTAGGTATACCCTGAGTCCCTATAAGTATCTCTCATTCAAGTTTAATAAGTCTAGCTCTAATTGTGTAGAATATTATCAAGACCATTCCATACAACAAGTATGTACGTTTGTCCAACCTTACGTAAATATATATATATATATATATATATATATATATATATATATATATATATATATATATATATATATATATATATATATATATATATATACAAAACCATGCTTTTCTACAAAAGGATCAAGGTATATAATTATAGGTAATTGTGAACTTACAAATAAAAGTGTTGTCCATCGGATGGCCGGCATATTTCCAAATAGCCACTTGAATAGGCTTGATATAAAGATGAGACCATATGGAATGCAGATTGCTATTAGTGCCAACCAGTATCTGCCTATTTCTATAGCAGCGTTGATCTGAAAGATTAACAAATATGTTATAATTACACAATTGTGTGAAGCATGATGTGAGATACAATTAAGCATGATTTGACACTGTATAACATTTACACGCCATGAAAGAACAACATGATGTTTAATTTCAGTACAATACATGATTTAATGCATCCTACTGCTTTCATTTTCCATTATTGATTATTGCAATTAACAGGTAAACCTGCACAATAATTATGTGCTTGGTTTCTAAGGATGCAACTGTTCTTGCTCCAAATTACAACATTCAGAATAAATTTACACAAGACTAGTATAGACTACGAGAGCTGTTGTTTCATTTGTTTGGGGAATGTGCGGCAAGCTAGATTGTCTGGAGAGCCTTTGACCTGTGAAGACAGACTTGAAAAAACCGATTCTGTGTACAAGAATGATTCTCAAATGTCATATTATTAATATTTTAAAATATCTGTGTGTAATAGCCATTATGGCTATTGCCTATTTTTTTGCTATTGTCAATTTCTTAATAGATACTAGTTGTAAGCAATTATGATAGAAGAACCCTATTGTTGATCACACATCAATTATCATAATCACCAATCAGAAAATCTTATCGCTTTGCAAAATGAATAAATCAAGAAACATAGTTAAATAACTATAAACAAAAACAAAACTGGTCTTTCAGACAATGCGCTTATCATTGCCATTAATTAATGATTGTACTTGTATCTTTGTACATATGTAATCTCTTGTTTTGCTAGTATGAAGTGTTTGTTCCTTTTTACAATAGAAATGACAGGCAAGTTTCTACCAATGTCTCCTACATGGTTTTTAATGGTTCAGGATTAGAGTGATCTTTGTGATTTTAACAGGTTGTTACTATATATATATATATATATATATATATATATATATATATATATATATATATATATATATATATATATCTGTGTGTGTGTGTGTGTGTGTGTGTGCGTGCGTGCGTGTCTCTGTGTGTGTGTGAATGTGTGTGTGTGCACTGTTTCAGTGATACAAGTTTTGTAGATATACATAAATGTTCAGTATGTTTATTTGGAATAGCTATATGTAAATTTTATCACAAATAGCATAATGTGTGTTGCACTATTTCCTGTACTATGCATAGTTGTATATCATAATAAGAAGCCCATAAATGAATCCAAAATGAAATCTGTCACAAATTTTCCACACATTTAGGAGCACTGAGAATACATGACATTTATGACAAATACAATCACTAACTTATCTTTCTAAAGTCAAACATAAAATTTTGTTTGGTGATTTTGTTCGGTATTACACACGTTTCAAACCTTTCCAATATAACTTAGCAGTTTCTTATCCAATCAACTAAAGTAAATGGAACACTTTTGCATAATGTGTGACAGTGTGGGAATGCCGCCCACAAAGAGGATTAAAAAATATTGACACACAATAGATTTGAGCAGCGAAAACCTCAAATGCTTTAATTTCTATTTCTTAAAATTTATTTATTTTATTTGCAGTCAAAATGCAGTAACATTTGATAATTGTTCATGTATTAGGAATGTTATACCTATAAACGTGAGTGACATCCACTAAGAAAATATGCAACCGATTTAAGCATTTCATAAAGGCTAGTAAACCACTTTTTGTTGAGATTATCTTTCACAGGAATGTTACTGGAGTGATCAAATCATTCAGCATTTTCTTATTTTGTTACTTCATAAGTGACGGAAATCACGACCAGGTCATTGTGCGTACATTTTGAAAGTTCAGCAATGCTATAAGTAACAAGTGACATCACATCAATTACGCAATAATGTACGGTAACATCACTTGAAACCGACCAGTAATTTTCGTGATTGCAGAAACGAACTTTGCACAGAATATGTAAGCATTCCAAAATGTAGGTAGCATTCCACGTATTTCATAATTTGAAACATTTCCGTTACTCTTTTGTTTATTTTGTATTAAATCGCTTTATCGTAAATTATAATCTTAATCATACCACTTCGTTCTCTTCTTTAAACTGCATGGATTCTGGTGCCATCTGTTTAGTCATCAGTGTGACAAGACTGATCTTCTGTGTCACTGAACATAAAAGGACAATTGCAAAGATGACAATGTAAGTCACGACCTTTAAGACCTTTAGACTGCGTTGTTCATGAACATCCCTTCCTTTCGTCTCTCTTGCGATGATTTGGAAAATATCCCAAAATCTGAAAATATTCCAAAAATATGTCTCAGGGAGTTTCAGACATTAAGTAAGAAACATAGTTTCGTTTGGCACAGTACTGGTAGGATACCATTGTCAATTTGCATGGTATTATAGTCATGAAAAAAATTAATTAAATGTTACTAGAGAATAAGGATGCAGTGATCAATGTTACAAGCCAACAACATATTGAAAAATTTGCATTGGCACTAGTACAGGTAGTAATTCTGAATGCTGTTAAAAATAGCTTTAAGGCTGGGATTTATCTCATCTTATTTCCCAGGCATGCACTTTTCTACGGACATAAAGAATATAATCAAATTAAACTGTGATGAAAATGAAACATTTTGTTCTGAGGTTATTAATACATATCACCATGTAGTATAATTATAGTCATTAAATGTATTTAATTATAAAAAAATAACTTTCTGATTTAACACAAATTCACTTCACAATGCACTCTTATATCCAGCTTATCGTATTTACATGAAAAGTTCGAGAAGAGCAAGTGCACTGCCATAAAATGGTTTATATCAATGTATTCATGGAATCCACTAACAGCAACAGAAGAATAAATTAAGAGTCCAAAATGAGAAATGTTCTTTGTGTTGTGTAATTCAAAATATAATATTTTTCATTATTTAGAATTGATTTCCCTAAAATATTAAATAAGTACCTTAAAAGGTTTAGATTAAAACATCGTGTATGATTATGCTCATGCTTCCAAGTTCACTACAATAGCACATGCATGAACTTTTTTATACTGATGTATGATCCATGAACACCCACAAAATGTTAGTTCTAAACATTCCATCAACTAAATTATACTGATGTATGATCCATGAACACCCACAAAAGGTTAGTTCTAGACATTCCATCAACTTTATTATACTGATGTATGATCCATGAACACCCATAAAATGTTAGTTCTAGACATTCCATCAACTTTATTATACTGATGTATGATCCTTGAACACTCACAAAAGGTTACTTCTAGAAGTTCCATCAACTTTATTATACTGATGTATGATCCCTGAATACACACAAAAGTTTAGTTCTAGACATTCCATCAACTTTTTTTATACTAATGTATGATCCATGAACACCGACAAAAGGTTAGTTCTAGACATTCCATCAACTTTATTATACTGATGTATGATCCATGAACACCCACAAAAGGTTAGTTCTAGACATTCCATCAACTTTATTATACTGATGTATGATCCATGAACACCAACAAAAGGTTAGTTCTGGACATTCCATCAACTTTATTATACTTATGTATGATCCATGAACACCCACAAAAGGTTAGTTCTAAACATTCCATCAACTAAATTATACTGATGTATGATCCATGAACACCCACAAAAGGTTAGTTCTAGACATTCCATCAACTTTATTATACTGATGTATGATCCATGAACACCGACAAAAGGTTAGTTCTAGACATTCCATCAACTTTATTATACTGATGTATGATCCATGAACACCCACAAAAGGTTAGTTCTAAACATTCCATCAACTAAATTATACTGATGTATGATCCATGAACACCCACAAAAGGTTAGTTCTAGACATTCCATCAACTTTATTATACTGATGTACGATCCATGAACACCCATAAAATGTTAGTTCTAGACATTCCATCAACTTTATTATACTGATGTATGATCCTTGAACACTCACAAAAGGTTACTTCTAGAAGTTCCATCAACTTTATTATACTGATGTATGATCCCTGAATACACAAAAAAGGTTAGTTCTAGACATTCCATCAACTTTTTTATACTGATGTATGATCCATAAACACCCACAAAAGGTTAGTTCTAGACATTCCATCAACTTTATTATACTGATGTATGATCCATAAACACCCACAAAAAGTTAGTTTTGGACATTCCATCAACTTTATTATACTGATGTATGATCCATAAACACCCACAAAAGGTTAGTTCTAGACATTCCATCAACTTTATTATACTGATGTATGATCCATGAACACCCACAAAAGGTTAGTTCTAGACATTCCTTCAAAAGTTCTTATCATGCCATTCAGAGAGGCATCATATTATTGCTACCTATATTACAAAACGTTTAATGGAACATGGGCTCTGTTTATAATTTCCAGTAATATTTTTCAAATTCAGACATGGACGTGGGATTAGATGCAACCGTATGCGATGCTTTTATGTTGGGAAATACTCCATTGACTCACCATCAAAATGCTTTCTCATTTTGTGTTTCGGAACCTGCATAAACATTCTTGGGCTAATGAAACAACTTGTGTCATTTATTTGTTTCCAAATTCCATCGGGAGATAGGTGAGATGCTTGCAGATTTCATGGTCTCACTCTAAAACAACTCAGTTTCTTAAATGATCGATGACACATCTCATATTTGATACTTCAGTTTGATTTCATGTATGGCAATATAATGTCCAGGTTCTGTCAGCCCCTAATTCATCCAAAATGCTTTAATAAGATGGGATAGACAATAAGAAAAGCAAGACCATCTCTAATTGCTGCTTGAGTCAATAATCTGGTCCTAGCTGTTGTACTTTGCCTAAATGACATACAGCAACATACAAGTCTAGGTCACCTCGTGGGATGAGTAAATGTGATTTATTGTACTGGCAGAAAATATGGCGGTCAATTGTGATCGCGATTAACTTTAATTTCTTTCCTTCCTCTCTGTGCAAGTTTAGGGGCTGCTTCTGAAGAAGATTACTAGGTACAATTTATGTCCTTCATCTCAATGAAATGTTTCCAATGCATGCAAATCGTTACATCTATAATACTGACCACTCTCCTGTGTCCGAAAATGATGTTTTCCAGTTGCATTTTTATGTAATTATATTTGTGGTAATTAGAAGCAGTTCATAACCAGGTACAAATAGACTGAATTTGTATAAATTGGTTGAACCAAAACTTCAATCACGCCTTCAATTAACATAAGAAATTTTTCTAATACTCTGAAGGAAGGTCATTTTATTGTATTGTAAAGTTAACAAAACAGCCAGAGTCCTTTATATGCACATGCCATATTTTTATTTATTTTAAGTGGAGGGCGGCTGGTTAGATGGATATCATAAAGAAGAAAAAAAAAAGAAAACTTACTTAGAACAACGTATGTTATTTTTAAGAGACAACTAGTAAATATTAAACTACCATAAACATGTCAACCATATTCAATAGTTAGCAGATTTTAAAGGCAGCTAAATTATAAATATAAGTTACAGTATATAATATATTTCTCCTTGCTTCCTTTGCTGGCTGTTGAAACTGTTGATATAGCAAAATCTTTTAAACACCTATGAATTCCAGGCAAATGATGACATGAGAATCTAGATCATTTATTCAGGTGGAACCTGAACGAGATATAAAATTGCCACATTAAATTATTGATATGCTTACGGTTTATCTTCTTCTGGTTTCTCCTTTTTCCTTCGAGAAGCATCCGTAGAATCATTTGTATCCCTGTTTTCGTCAATAGTTACGGGTGGAGATGGCGGACGGTTCTCTCCATCTTCAACCTTTACAGTATCTTTAAGGTTTGTAAACTTAAAGCCGAAATGGCTTTCTGAACCTACGCTTGATTCTGACCCAGCTGAAGTAGACTGTATAAAAAAAATAGTCATCTATTACGCATCATGGAATAAAGGTTGATGTGTTTCAACTGGAAATGTGAACTAAGGTGCGCATCGCTAATAGAAATACCTATATGAGTAAAATGAAGTTGATGGCAAAATGAACTGTAACAAGTTAATGTGTACTCATAATCAATGGAAAGATCACTGAGAACAGTCGCAATAAAGTTTCTAAGGAAATATTTGCGAAATTTAAAACAAGCATCTCTATTAGATTTAGATATTGGGTGCTGCCCATTAACGAAACAAATAATAAATTTACAGCACAATTAATTGTGTTGTAAATGACACCGACCATTCATATTATCTCTAAAGCTATTGGATTGTACCATTCATATTATCTCTAAAGCTATTGTGTTGTACCATTCATATTACCTCTAAAGCTATTGGATTGTACCATTCCTATTATCTCTAAAGCTATTGGATTGTACCATTCCTATTATCTCTAAAGCTATTGGATTGTACCATTCCTAGCATCTCTAAAGCTATTGGATTGTACCATTCATATTATCTCTAAAGCTATTGGATTATACCATTCCTATTATCTCTAAAGCTATTGAATTGTACCATTCGTATTATCTCTAACACTATTTGATTATATATACTATTCTTATTATATCTAAAACTATTGGATTATACCATTCCTATTATATCTAAAACTATTGGATTATACCATTCCTATTATCTCTAACACTATTTGATTATATATACTATTCTTATTATATCTAAAACTATTGGATTATACCATTCCTATTATATCTAAAACTATTGGATTGTGCCATTCATATTATCTCTAAAGCTATTGGATTATACCATTCCTATTATCTCTAAAGCTATTGGATTATACCATTCCTATTATCTCTAAAGCTATTGAATTGTACCATTCGTATTATCTCTAACACTATTTGATTATATATACCATTCATATTATATCTAAAACAACTGAATTATACCATTCATATTATATCTAAAACTATTGGATTATACCATTCCTATTATCTCTAAAACTATTGGATTATACCATTTCTATTAATCTAAAACCACTCTATTATACCAATCCTATTGTGCCCATTCTTCCCAAAAAAATATTTTTCTAAGTGTCAAAGTAACAATATAATCTAAAACACAATTTCTCATCTAAAATGCCTTATTGCTTCAAAAAGTAATGCCTCTCTGATTTCACTTGGCAAGTATTCTTACTGGACACTCGGACATTACGGGATGTTTGACTTCCGTTTCATCTTCCAAGGCCTCTTTTCTTAGTCTTTCTCTCTCCCGTTCCTGCCTTTCTCTTTCCTCCTCCTGAATCCTCTGTTCCTTTCGTTGTCGTTCATTCTCCTCCTCCTGCTTTCTCCTTTCCTGTCTTTTCCTTTCCTTTTCCTCCTCCTCCTTCCTCTTGCGCTCTTCATGGACAATTAACTCCCCTTCCATCCAAGCTACAAGTTTATCCTTCATGAAGACCTAAAAAACACAGCTCGTACAGTTAGAATCAAGATTAGAACCCATGATTGCGGGTTAATGGCACCCTTCGCCTTGCATGTACACACCAGTCCATGTTCCATATTCCATCACAACATCACCAAAACTGAGTCAGTGTTATATGCACTCATGAATAGCGGACACACTTGCATGACGACCTAGTATTAATTTTCATCTATCTATACAGTCATTCTGAATTTATATGAAACAAATAAAAGTATGGACATTTAGTTATAGAGAATTACAAGAATACACCAAAGAGATCAGAAAATAATATCCCTAGATTCTACAGGAGAATGCTTGCTAATATTAGGCATAATTGATATATATACAAATAATTCCAATTATAGTCTCCAACCTGTATGATAGCATTATGTATTAATCATTACTACACGGACACAAAAAAGAGTAGTAATCAAAGAACAATGCATATTTCTAACTCCAACAAAAAGCAAATTATGTATAGTAAAATAAATCAGTCTAAAGAAAGCAAAAATAATACAAATAACAATAAGTGACTAAATTTATAAATAACGACCTATTATATTTGATCCTGCAAGTTTGGATGCGTGATAGAAGCACTATGGCGCTACTGCTTGCGTGAGCTAATTGTCTACGTCATCAAGACGATGTCGTATCTCACTATGACCATCTTTATTGATGCATTCTGTTCAGCATCTGACATCCCTAATTGTATGCGAAATACCCTGAGGATACATGTGTATTTATATCACAAAATTGACAGTAGTAAGAAATGTATTATTATTATTATTATTATTGGTAGCAGTAGCAGTAGTGGTAGTAATAGTACTAGTATTAGTAGTATTACTATAATAATAATAGTAATAATAATAATAATGATGATGATGATGATGATGATGATGATGATGATGACAATAATAATAATTATAGTCAACTTTCCTAATCTTCATCATCATCATCTTCACCATCATCGTCATCAACATACATTTTTTGAGCAAAGTGAGACTGAGAAAACTGATTGGAAATTAGTTAGGGCAGATTAAATATCACATTAGTGGACAAAAGCTTGTTGCCATATGTTACCAGATGTTATCATCAGCTGATATATATATATATATATATATATATATATATATATATATATATATATATATATATATATATATATATATATATATATATATATATATATATATATATATATATATAATTTGGTATGGCTACACTTAGCATCAGTATTTTGGGGGATTTTACTCAATGGATATTATATTGATGGACTGGGTATAGCGTGTGACATAATTTGATTTGTTTAGTTTTATTTCCCAAGTTTTTGCCTAAATATTGAACAGGACCAAGCTTGAACATAAAGACAGAACTGTCGTTTTGAATGAAACAGCCAAATTTTCGACTGACACTGCAAATAAATCCTGCACGTAAAGGTTTGAAAGTCTGTTTTTACCATCGGTATGTCCGTACTTACAAAATATTATTTTAGTTCAAATGGACACGTGCAAGGTAGGTTTTCAAGTATTTTTTAGCAATCAGCCGTAAATGTGTCTTCGAAGGCCTCACTTAGACCTGTGGAAGAGTCCGAAATAAATGTACCACAGTCTCCGGAAAATATGTTGTTTGCCTGATGCATCTGGTTGGGGTTTTTTTTTGCCAGTGGGATATGTTGCAAACAGCTAGATTTATTTTTTACTAGACAGCTTTGGACACTTGTCTTAGATTTGTATAAATATCAGATTTATGCTTAATTATCTACACCCTTTATTGTAAATGCACTTTATGTTTATCGGTTCCTTTTGTTGAGCATCAGCTTCTTTGCACTAATACGTTTGATGCAAACGGCAACGTTCTTACGTAAGGTTGCTGAATACATGTTTAGGAGGATAGCTGGTACGTAAGATATATTGATAGGAGTCAGTTAGTTTGTAATGCCAGTCAGTTTTGACGATTCAATACCGTAATATCGATCAAGGATCCATGAATATATTTGAGTTGTCTCATCTCTTTAATGCTAATTGATGGTGGAATGAAGATTGCTAACGATTGCAAACAACTGTTGGAGTTGCCCCTATGTACATACATATTTGCCCTCCCGAATTGCACCAACTTAAAATTGGTGAATGAATAATTTTTGAACTAACATATCTAACATATCTATGAGTGTGGAGGCATAGTAGGGCACCATTTTGACACCCAGTTAAATACAAAATGACATATGTATGAGTGTGCAGACATTGTTGGGCCCCAGTTTGACACCCAATCAAAGGACACTGATTCGTCATTGAGCACAAAGTGATTCATATTCAAATCATTTGGTAGAATCATGGCATGAAATATTTGTGTTGGGGAAAGAAAGGGAAGGCGAGGATGTTCCATGCATCGTGTAAGTGCATATGAAATATTTGTGTTGGGGAAAGCAAAGGGAAGGCGAGGATGTTCCATGCATCGTGTAAGTGCATATGAAATATTTGTGTTGGGGAAAGCAAAGGGAAGGCGAGGATGTTCCATGCATCGTGTAAGTGCATATGAAATATTTGTGTTGGGGAAAGCAAAGGGAAGGCGAGGATGTTCCATGCATCGTGTAAGTGCATATGAAATATTTGTGTTGGGGAAAGCAAAGGGAAGGCGAGGATGTTCCATGCATCGTGTAAGTGCATATGAAATATTTGTGTTGGGGAAAGCAAAGGGAAGGCGAGGATGTTCCATGCATCGTGTAAGTGCATATGAAATATTTGTGTTGGGGAAAGCAAAGGGAAGGCGAGGATGTTCCATGCATCGTGTAAGTGCATATGAAATATTTGTGTTGGGGAAAGCAAAGGGAAGGCGAGGATGTTCCATGCATCGTGTAAGTGCATATGAAATATTTGTGTTGGGGAAAGAAAGGGGAAGGCGAGGATGTTCCATGCATCGTGTAAGTGCATATGAAATATTTGTGTTGGGGAAAGCAAAGGGAAGGCGAGGATGTTCCATGCATTCTGTACGTGGTTGATGTGCATTATGGATGAGTGAAGCAACAATGAAGACATGCACAGCAAAGAGAGTATGGAACCTACGTGGCTCTTAAAAATATGGCGATGCATGAGAAATCGATAAGTGCAGCTATAGAAAAAGCCATGTCAGCGACGCAAGAGGTCTCGAGAAACTGAAAAGTGTGACTCCCAAAACACATTCGCTTTCTAACAGCCTACCACCTAGGTACCTTAAATAAATTATAAAGTAGTCAGATATACTTGCACAGTTATCTCCCTTATACATCTGAAGGAAACTTCCAAAGAACCACATATTGTAATGTCCGAGGAGGAAAATACTTACAATACCACCTTGTCCTTGTACAGTTATACTTCAGTCATAATGTGGAAAAATATATGTGCAGATGCAAAGATAAACGTTATATAATCTAGAAGCAAAGTTCTGTTAGCGTGTTTTTCAAATACATTTAACACAGTTTTAACAATTTGTCATATCGCTACTATGTCTGATTTGTAACAGTTTATAGTGATGTCTACCATTAGTACATGATGTCGCAGACATGTGGCATCATGTCCCACACAGTCACAGTATCCAGACACCAGGCCAACCAGTCCTAACACTAACTCTTAATGTTGATTGTCATGTGAAACATCTGCTAGTACCATTTTTATGATTATTTGGTATCACTCGGCCAGGTGTCGAAGCAACTACCTCCTGCATACGAGGCAGATGCTCTTGCCAATTAGTCCACCAGAGCTGCTACATTTTTGTTAGTACTATTTTTACAGTGTCACTTAACTTATGAATCAAATGGTAGGATGAAGATTTCAGAATGTAATGTATGCCTAGATGGGAAAGATATGTGCCATTCGTAGCATGGCAAAACAGTTGACTTTTAAAAGCAGGCACAATAAATCCGTATAAGAAAGAAGGGTCATGCATAAATCTAACTAGACATTTCGGCTCAGCTGATTACTCTGAACAGTCCCTCATATTGTTACCCAATGCGTAAAATGGTAGGTTGACTTATGACTAAAGTAGACACATGCAACACCGCAAATGCAAACACGTGGCAAATTTGGCAAATACGAACACATAATCGCAGTGTTCTCTATTTATTTGAATGTGCATCAGTTTCATTCCTGTCGTTCCAATAAAGCATGATGCTATTGCTATTATTATTATCATCACTTTTGTTCTTGTTAGTAGTAATAGTAGTGGTAGTAGTAGAATTAGTATTTAGTAGCAGCAGAATTAAAACTTATTTTCACTATCTTATTTTGTAATATAGATTCTTTTCGCTTTGTTACTGAAAGCTGAAATTATATCCAGAATGCAAATCTTGGTGCAGAACAACAGATGGTGCCCTTTTCATCATATGTTCATTGACATAACTTTTCCATGCCAAGCGGTTTAGCGCTATGTCACTGACTAATTGCATTCGCATTATGTGTCTCAGTTATTTATAATAGTTCCATTTCTAGAGATTTATTTGTCTTGTTATTTCCTTTGTAATGTTTAAACGTTGTAATTTTTAAACGTTAATTAAGTTTAAACCTCATCATCATAGTTTTTCTCGTCTGTTCCTATATATGGATTTTGTTCATGTGTGTGACCCATTTTTTCTGAGTTGAGAGTATGTGCGTGTTCTTTTGTTAACCCTGTTAGTGACTTACCTTCTCCATGGCAGATTTCAAACTTCTGTATCATTATATAATATCTGAACTGATTGTTTCGATTACAAATATTTTATTTTATATAAATTGATCACAATCACAAGAAAGATATAATTGTTTTGTACGTGTGCTTCATATTCTTCATAATGTGGCACAATACAAATGGCAATGTACAAAATCACTGTTTTGCATGTGGAACAGTTATGAATAAGTGTGTGTCATTTTTTCAAAATGGCTAAAACAAAATATGGATGTATTAATGTTAAGAAAGCCCTTGGCATGTGTATGTAAAATCCATTTTAAACAGCTTTTCATATTGGATCAGCCAGAAAAAGCTATCCTTTGCATTTCATGTATTCATTATCTATGTCAATAGATTGATATAATTTCAGATTAGGTTTACATAATCACAGCACTGATTGGGCTCTATTCCGCCTATTGTAATGACATGGCATACTAAAATGACTTTTACACTCTATGCCTGTAACGTCAACCGTGCTAAAATGCTGACTATACTCTGCTGCTCTGTTAACACTGTGATCACCTCCTGGACTGCAGGTGCAAAGCAATGGCTCTTCTTTTCTTTAATAACTGACCATTGTATTATGAACTTTGGTGTTCAAATATAACCACGTACATAATACTGATGGCACATTGACACTTGTACTTTCAGCATCAGTCAAATACCCATCTTGACCCATCGTCCTCGTATTCTTTAAGGCAGATTATGTTCATCTGATTTTCTCATTTGGTCATCAGCGATACTCCGGTTGGGACAAAACATCCCCACTAGCTCCCCCAGTCCTAACACTAACTATTAATGTTGAGTTCCATGCGAAACATCTGATAGTACCATTTCTATCATTCTTTGGTATCACTCGACTGGGTTTCAAAGCAACTACCTCCTGCATCCGAGGCAGATGCTCTTGCCACTTAGTCCACCGGAGCTACTACATTTTGTTAGTACTATTTTTACAGTGTATCAACAGAGTTACTTAATTTAATCAAATGGTAGGATGAAGATTTCAGAATATAATGTATGCCCAGATAGGAAAGATATGTGCCATTCATAGTATGGCTAAACAGTTGACTTTTAAAAGCAGGTACATTAAATCGAAAGAAGAAAAAAGGGTCATGCATAAATCTAACTAGACATTTCGGCTCATCTGATTACTCTGAACAGTCCCACTTAATGTTACCCAACGAGTAAAATAGTAGGTTGACTGATGACTAAAGTAGTCATATGCAACACTGCAAATGCGAACACGTGGCAAATTTGGCAAATGCAAAAAAATAATCGCAATGTTTTCTATTTATCTGACTATGCATCAGTTTCATTCCTGTCGTCTGTGCCTTCTCTGGTTCCAATAAAACATGATGCTATTGCTATTATTATGATCATCATTTTTGTTCTTGTCATTATTATTATTAGTAGTAGTATTAGTAGCAGTAATATAATTAGTATTTATTAGTAGCAAAACTGAAACTTCTTTTCACTACCTTATTTTGTAATATAGATTCTTTTTATTTCTTTGTTACAGAAAGCTGAAATTATATCCAGAATGCAAATCTTGGTAAGGAACAACAGATGTTGCCCTTTGCATCATATGTTCCTTAACATAACTTTCGTAACTTTTCCATTCCAAGTGGTTTAGCGATATAGCAGATTGCATTCACATTATATGTCTCAGTTATTTATAATAGTTCCATTTCTAGAGATTTTTTTTTTGTCTTGTTATTTCGTTTATAATGTTTAAACTTTTTTTAAGTTTAAACGTCATTATCATAGTTTTTCTCGTCTATTCCTAAATGTGGATTTTTTTCATGTGTGTGACTCCCTTTTTTCCTTAATTGAGAGTCTCTGCGTGTTCTTTTGTTAGCCCTGTTAATCAATTGCAAATGTTTTATTTTAAATAAACCGATCACAATCACAAGAAAGATATAATTTCCTTTGTGCTTTATATTCTTCGTAATGTGGCACAACAAAAATGGCAATATAAAATAATACTAATTTAAAGATAAAAGCAAAATTATTTTCACTGTTTGCATGTTATGAATAAGTGAGTGTCATTTTTTAAAAATGGCTAAAACAAAATATGGAGGCATTAATGTTAAGATGGCCCTTGGCATGTGTATTTAAAATCGATTTTAAACCGCTTTTCAAATTGGATCAAACAGAAAT
The DNA here is from genome assembly GCA_028554795.2 of Sinohyriopsis cumingii. Taxonomy (NCBI): domain Eukaryota; kingdom Metazoa; phylum Mollusca; class Bivalvia; order Unionida; family Unionidae; genus Sinohyriopsis; species Sinohyriopsis cumingii. Next base: position 72,343,272 of record CM068832.1, on the reverse strand, counting down.
ACCTATCATTTGCACATAATGTATTCATTATCTATGTCAATAGATTGACATAATTTCAGATAAAGTTTACAAAATCACAGTATTGATTGGCCTCTATTCTGCCTAATGTTAAGTAATGACACGGCATACTAAAATGACCTTCACACATTTCTACCTTTTCTCCTCTTGAGGCTCAGTCCGTATGAATTCATGCATGTTTACTTCCTGTATAATATAATGTAAAGTGTGAACAGGTAACCTTTGTGTCTTTCTAAGTCATAAGACTTAGATGCCAAGCATATGCTATGTGGACTGAGCTGCAGTATGTCCCATTAATATGGCACTGATCTTGCATTCTGTTGTTACCTTATTCCTCAAAACATAGGTGAGTCTCTGACTTTCTGGAAAGCCATGATGATGTCTCTATTTAATAAAATCTAAGTCTCATAACAATGTTCCTCACATATCTCTTCCGTGTGACATTGGTACTCGGTAGTGAGCGAATTTGTATGTGTGTGTTTGTGTAGCTTTGCTGGTATAGTGCAGGCGGGGCTTTCCACTTGCACCTTTAGTACATCAAAGTCTGCATATATGATATACTTGACGCTCACCTGTAGGTCGTGATTCTGCATGATTAGAAGGTATTGTCTCGCTTCTGTAAGGACGCATGCTAGGGCTTTTTGATAATGATGCTGTAATTTTTTTGTATGGAATTCAATTAGGTTGGCTATGCTGACGACGAATAGGAACAGTTCTAAGTAAGTGGGCGACAAGAGCTCTTTATAATCCTGCCACGCTTTGTATCTCTTTAATGCACAGTGGGTATAGGTCATTACTGAAATAAACTCTCAAGCTCACAATATCTATATTATTCAAAGAAAACTCAATGGCTGTAAAGTCAACCATGCTGAAATGCTGGCTATACACTTTTGCCCTATGATCGCCTCCTGGACTGCCAGCACAAATTAATGGCTCTTCCTTTCTTTCATAATTGACCGCTGTATTATGAACTTTGGTGTTCAAAAATAACCACGTACACGACACGGATGGCACATTTACACTTGTACTTCAAGCACCCATCTTGACCCATCGTTCTTGTATTCTTCAAGGCAGATTATGTTCATCAGATTGTCTTGTTATCTCATCAGCGATACTCCGGTTGGGAAACCCCCCCACCATGTCCCCCTCCCACCGTCTCACCACAGATACCCAAAGCTCTCAAGATGATCATCTCCCCTCCACCTTGTGAAAGACCAAACCAGTCGCATTACAGATACTATCTTTGGGTGTTTTAATTATACTTGTTTTCTTTCATTTTTCTATCGTTTAAGAGGGGCTATTCTGATATTCAGCACATGCATGTGTTTGTCTGTAAAAGCAAAGAACATACCTGAGCACTATATACTTGAACAGCCATTAGTGCAAGGTCACAGCGTTTAAGTTTAGTAGATGCTTTGATACAACTCAGCAATACTTTCACACCTTATACTGCTGTGTTAAAACACATACCATTGTTTTCCCCCGTCTGTAATCACGCTGATATTCCTGATGAAAATGGCGCAATATTTCAACTGTTGTAGTCTCGGCATTGATGTCCTTTCTACCAGCGACTGGCCAAACATCCCCATACCTAAATTCATATATATATATATATATATATATATATATATATATATATATATATATATATATATATATATATATATATATATATATGTAGACAGACAGACATGCATACAGAGACAAAGTGAATGTGTGTCAGTGTGTATGTATTCGTGTAATACATTTGTTGAGAAAACATTTGTCCTGGATGAGACCTATTTTTTGTATTAGCTGGATATCTGATACTGTCTGGGAATACCCCAAGAGACAATAGTTCTCTGGCAGGCATTGAGTCTAATCTGGTCAACTTTTATTTAGTGTTGACATGTCTTTAGGTCTTAAAATGACTATCCAAATGGGTATATTTTACCATATTGGTACAAAGGCTTCCATTCGACTAGTCAGTCAGGCCTTGTTTTTTTCTTCTTCAAGTAAACGGGTGCATTGAAATACCAATGTCATTAAAAGATATCTAGATCTTAGACTGATAAAAATGGGCCCGTGCAGTTAATTAGCCTTGCATCTAATCTATTGGTTTAACTAATTGTGCAGAAAAATGCCAAATTAAACGGTAAAAGCGGCATGAGTGTGATATTATTTTGTTAATGTGCCAGATACTATGGCTTTATTTATTTTATTCGCAGAATAATTATAATATAGCACAGCCACAACAAATGACTGCTCATGAAAATATGCAAGATGTTACAACATGGATAATGTCATTGTCCCCTAAAATGTGTGATAATGTACACTTTTGACGGTACATTGAGTCCAGTGTAATCGGATTTTTGTCTCTTTAAAATAATAATAATAATGATAATAATAATAATGATAATATCATGTATATTATTGTTATTAATATGAAGGATATTTTATTTATTAGAACATTTACAGTATTTAACATCAAAAGCGGTACTCATAAATATAATATAATAGAATAATACAATGGTATATCCATCAGTTAAACTTGAAATCCTTCCTGAAGGTCTAACTCAAATGAAATTTCAAATTAATGCATTTCATTAAGATTGGAAAGAGGAAGAAACGCAATATAAATGTAAACAGTAAAACATTAAATATAAATAATGTTTGTTTGTCTATAATGTAATTATGAAACATGAAATTGAGTCTATAAACTTCTGATTTCAATCTGATATGCATTATTCACAATGCACCGATATATATATATATATATATATATATATATATATATATATATATATATATATATATATATATATATATATACCTAAATAGGAACATCGAGATCATCAAAGCAAAAGAAAAGTATTAATGAAATGGCCCGATGTCCACAATGATTAAATGGCACTTGTGGAGATGGTATAGGTAAGGTCATTAACAATCTTTGATAGCATTCCACATTAGTTCCAATGCAGAGTGTTTACAGACTAATAATTTAATCTATAAAATAGCAAAGATGACGGAAAGGATCAGTTTAGAGAATCATTCAGGTAACAAAGATGACGGAAAGGATCAGTTTATAGAATTATTCAGGTAACAAAGATGACGGAAAGGATCAGTTTAGAGAATCATTCAGGTAACAAAGATGACGGAAAGGATCAGTTTATAGAATCATTCAGGTAACAAAGATGACGGAAAGGATCTATTTATAGAATCATTCAGGTAACAAAGATGACGGAAATGATCTATTTATAGAATCATTCAGGTAACGTCTTTAGAAACTTAATAATTGAATGTCATACCACAGATGCTTCTAAACATGAAAAATTCAAATTGTCATCAGTACAGAACACATCACTCTGTGTGCAACATCTGTGAGTGCTGCACATTAGAATGCATAATTGGTCCAACAAACAATGTATATTGATGCATAATTATTTGTAGCACCTATGTCTCCCTGTTTCTCCTGATGGCAATCACAATTGCAATCAAAGTAAATCATATGCAACAATCAGATGAAGGTCAGTGAGATTCATGTGGCAAGAAACTACACTTATATTCCATTACATGCCATACCCATATATTCCATTACATGCCATACACTTATATTCCATTACATGCCATTACACTTATATTCCATTACATGCCATACACTTATATTCCATTACATGCCATTACACTTATATTCCATTACATGCCATACACTTATATTCCATTACATGCCATTACACTTATATTCCATTACATGCATTCACTTATATTCCATTACATGCCATTACACTTATATTCCATTACATGACATACACTTATATTCCATTGCATGCCATACCCTTACATTCCATTACACGCCATACACTTATATTCCATTACATGCCATACACTTATATTCCATTTCATGCCATACTCTTATATTCCATTACATGCCATACACTTATATTCCATTACATGCCATTACACTTATATTCCATTACATGCCATTACACTTATATTCCATTACATGCCATTACACTTATATTCCATTACATGCCATGCACGTATATTCCATTACATGCCATTGCACTTATATTCCATTACATGCCATACAGTTATATTCCATTACATGCCATACACTTATATTCCATTACATGCCATTACACTTATATTCCATTACATGCCATTACACTTATATTCCATTACATGCCATTACACTTATATTCCATTGCATGCCATACACTTATATTCCATTACATGCCATACACTTATATTCCATTACATGCCATACCCATATATTCCATTACATGCCATACACTTATATTCCATTACATGCCATTACACTTATATTCCATTACATGCCATACACTTATATTCCATTACATGCCATTACACTTATATTCCATTACATGCCATACACTTATATTTCATTACATGCCATACACTTATATTCCATTACATGCCATACACTTATATTCCATTACATGCCATACACTTATATTACATTACATGCAATTACACTTATATTCTATTACATGCCATACACTTATTTTTCATTACATGCCATACACTTATATTCCATTACATGCCATACTCGGTACATTATAATACTGAGTATACTGTTCCATTATGTTGACACCTTTAATGATTAAGTGCATATAACGAGGGGGTGAAGATCACTAAGTATAAAGTCTTCTCCATTGCAAACTTTGAAGTCATTGCAATATTTCAGTTGTTGTTTTAATCACACTTACTGATCAACATGTGTTCATCATTTGTGAATCCATCAAACCTCGCATAAAACTGTCACTCTTTTCAATGTAATATATTGTGTAGTGTAAAACTATATGTATATTAATGGGATGTGTACAATTTAAAAAAATTACCTTTTGGTGAAGTCAGTGTATGTTTTTCTGTGCATGAAGCCAGCCTTCCGTATTTTGGCAATCTCAGACACACCATTATATCTGAGTTGATCTCTTACAACATGGTCTTTAAAGTCTTTGGGACGCAGGTAAACATTTGGTTTCAAACATCTGTCAGTTAAGAAGATATATTTAATTGCACCTGCAGAAATCTCGTCATGAGTATCAACAATACTTCTATTGCTACAATAATAATAATAATAATAATAATGATAATAATAATAATAATAATATCAATAATATCAATAATAATAATATAAATAATGATATCAATAATAACATTAATAATAATAATGATAATAATAATAAAGTATTGATCATTATCACCATTACAAGATTTTGGCACCTGGACAGTAATTGATATCTGATAATTTCTTGATACATTCATCCATTTCTTCTTTAGATAGAGTTTCAAATTTCTTAATTGGGCACAGTGTCCAATGTGTGGGCATAAATTACAAGGTTATGTTAAATAGTGGATTTCAATATCAAGACGATCTTAAACAGTTGATCCAAAATGAATACATTGCAGGAAACTAAATCTACTATCACTTCTTGATAGCAGTGTGAATATTGGTCGAATAAATTTGTCCATTTAGTTTTTTTACGTTAAAGACTTATTAAAATACTTTCCACAACCATTTTATTTCATCATTCATACTCACTGAAATACATTGCATAAACATTTTATTTAATACACATAATTCATACTCACTGAAATACATTGCATAACCATTTTATTTAATACACATTATTCATACCCACTGAAATACATTGCATAACCATTATATTTAATATGCATAATTCATACTCACTGAAATACATTGCATAAACATTTTATTTAATACACATAATTCATACTCACTGAAATACATTGCATAACCATTTTATTTAATATGCATAATTCATACTCACTGAAATACATTGCATAAACATTTTATTTAGTACACATAATTCATACTCACTGAAATACATTGCATAACCATTTTATTTAATATGCATAATTCATACTCACTGAAATACATTGCATAAACATTTTATTTAATACACATAATTCATACTCACTGAAATACATTGCATAACCATTATATTTAATATGCATAATTCATACTCACTGAAATACATTGCATAAACATTTTATTTAATACACATAATTCATACTCACTGAAATACATTGCATAACCATTCCATTTAATACACATCATTCATACTCACTGAAATACATTGCATCACCATTCCATTAATACACATCATTCATACTCACTGAAATACATTGCATCACCATTCCATTTAATACACATCATTCATACTCACTGAAATACACTGCATCACCATTCCATTTAATACACATCATTCATACTCACTGAAATACACTGCATCACCATTCCATTTAATACACATCATTCATACTCACTGAAATACACTGCATCACCATTCCATTTAATACACATCATTGATACTCACTGAAATACATTGCATAACCATTCTATTTAATACACATCATTCATACTCACTGAAATACATTGCGTCACCATTCCATTTAAGACACATAATTCATACTCACTGAAATACATTGCATAAACATTTTATTTAATACACATAATTCATACTCATTGAAATACATTGCATAACCGTTATATTTAATATGCATAATTCATACTCACTGAACTACATTGCATCACCATTCCATTTAATACACGTCATTCATACTCAATGAAATACATTGCATATCCATTGTATTTAATACATATCATTCAGACTCAGTGAAATACATTGCTTATCCATTTTATTTAATATGCGTCATTCATACTCATTGAAATACATTCCATAACCATAAAATTTAATATGCATTATTCTGACTCATTGAAATACTTTGAACAACCAGTTCATAATACATATTACTCAATTTACTCATTCAAATGCACAACCAGCCTTCTTAACACACGTCACTCATTTTATTCGATATTATGGGGATGCAAGTGGTCAAGATTAAAATCAGTTGAGTATAAATATATTTTATATCAACAATTCATACTGGTCATTTATTTCTTTCTTTAGGAGAATAAGATTCATACTTTTCTAAATATGTATAATATGTGGGGTAGTGGCCGTAGTGTCATTAGCATATAAAGAAACAATCAACAATTTGTTACTCATAAAATAAATTTAGAAAAATACTTTTTTACTGAACCAATATTCATAATGCTTCTAGATACAAAAGATCATGTTCACGAAATACAAAATAGTATCTTTGAAAGAAAATTAAACCAAAACTAATTTGCAAATGCACGACTTATAATGACTTTTTGTGTCATTTGCTAATGAGGAACTACATCTTACCTGACAAACAGTTGCTCTGCATGTTCGATCTTATTTAAAAGCTCCAACAGTGACTTCTGAAAACATTTAAGACATAAGGTTTCCAATCTGAATGTAACCAACAGCATAGATGACAAAGTAAATGTAGCAATAAAAAGTCACACTTTCCGTTTTAGAGTCGAGTTGAAATACTGACAATAGGACACTACGTTGTCGTAAATGACAGTATTTTGAAAAGTCACACCAAAAATTGTTGGTTTCAAATCTTCAAGTTAACAGGAGACAAAATAACGGGAAAATTTAAACTTTTTGGACATGACAATATTTAAAAAAAATTAATATGGAAAGTGTGACAAGGTTATGTCTTCCACATCATTGTAAATAATTAAAATGATCCTTTACCATTCAAATAGGAAAAATATATTGTCCTTAGATGGTCACTTTCAGTTGCAATCCATATTCTATCTAACTGACTAACAATATATATATATATATATATATATATATATATATATATATATATATATATATATATATATATATATATATATATATAGTTATATAGTTATATAGTTATATATAGTTATCTATAGTGCCTTGTTCCTTTGTTTTATGTACAATGATGACTGAATATCTCCAGATATTATATTAGGAGTGATTAGAATGCTAAATACATTAAGTCTAACCTGATTTATAGCCATCTATAATATATTGTGTTTATAGGATATAGACTGTGAGCAGCAGGCTAAAGCAGAAATGCTACATATAAAAAAAAAATTCCGGTATCACTTCCTGTCAGAAAGTTACAAACGAAACGGCAAGAACCGAGTAGAATTAATGTGATGTCAGTTTGGAGTTCTTGTAATTCAAGTGAGAAGTCCTTCATATCTCATGGTGAAACAGATATATTTAGTCTGCTTTCTAGACCGAAGAGTAAAGGAACAACAACACCAGATCCATTTGACATTGTTTCTGAGACAGTTTTGTTAATATGCAACCTGAACCACTGCGTCAACTTCTAAACCCTTCTGGTAGTATCAATATCATAAAAAAACAACAGAAAATGAATGAATCCATTCCAGTTTATAATGATGGTTAAGCATTTTCCGTAAAAGTGAAACACCATAATCTACATCAAACTGCAATGAAATCAAGTCACCTGTATCCAAATATAGCTTTTGTCAAGATCTGTGATACTAAAAGGATTTGTCCTCGTGTAGACGTTTTCGTGTTCGTTTTAGTTATTCGTTTTACAAAACATATTTTCTAATTTGTTAATTTCTTATTATGGACAATACTGCGACAGCACGCGTTGTTGCTGAAACTATGAGAAATCTTGTAATTTTACGTCATTAATAAATCAAATGAAATTGACTTTCTCACTACCATGAAATTAAATGCAAATAAAATTAACTAATCTCCGATGAACCTTAAAGTTCTGGAAATTGCATGTTTCAAATGCAGCAAAAACTCCTAGGATCAACGTATGAAGAAATTAAAATAATAGGAAACACCATCATCGACATTCTAAAGCAATTGAAACCACACAAGACCTTGAAGGACCTGACTCTAGGAAAGCTTCAGATAATTAGAATTTGCATATTAAAAGCCCATGACAAATTCTCTAAAAATTCTGAGTATTTTCTATTACTGCTAAATTTTACTACATCTAAACTAGCACAGTTTATGTTTATTTTTGTCCAGTTTCCGTTTATGAATACCTAATTTGTACTATAGTGAAATTAATGGGTTGATCTTTACCTTGAAGAAGGACACAACAGTTCTGGATTCTTTTGAAGGAGCTGTCGCTTGCATTCCTTGCTGGCCTGACCTTCCCTCTTGAATGCTAAAAGAGGAATTCGTATGAATGTAATGAGGCGTAACTACGTACGACAGTAATTACAAACAAAATTGTTTATAAACACTGCACACATCCTCGCCATTTTGTACATTTTAACTACCGTTAGTTTTTTAGTTGTTTGAAATCAAATGGTCTTTGAATTATTATGATTCTTCATTTAACATTCATCAAGTACATCATTCTTCTTGTCGGGTATTGCTTGCTTTTACCGTCACTGAGTTTTGCATACCACCATACACTGATTGTATATAGCTGTCCAGTGCTAGTTTAAATGAAAAAATATTTTTCGATTATTCATTATGTAATGTAATATTGGATCTCAAGAGGTTTTGTTCTGTAAATATGAGATATGCAAAATAACTACACAAGAACAATTTGAAGAAAGATAAATATTAATGAAATTAAATATGGCCCATAATGCATCTCTTTATTATTGAATTTGTGGATCATAATGAATTCGGTCATCGTATGGCATAACTCTTATTCAGACAATATTGAATGTACTTCTCATCGATAAATTGAAATTATTAAATGAAATGTACTAACGGTGTAACACATTTATGCACTTTTAATATAAAATATATATGTCTATGAAAACACCTTGATGAGCTTATGTTTTGTGTCTTGTGAACATTAATAAATCAAAAACGGCTAAACATGAATGCAAGTATTTTAGGTAGGAAAAACAATCAAATTAAAAATGACTTGCGCATCAGAAGAATATGAAGATGTTTTATTGGTTTGATAATCGATGAACCAATCATCTGGACAAAACCTTCCGTTTGTAAATATATTTGTTAGAATATCCTATTTCACAAATATTTATTTTAAAATAAATATCACAGTGTTATGGTAATATAAACTTAAAAAAATGCTAGAATGATATCAAAATTTAAATGGCAAGAAAAATAGCAATGCCTTCTAGATCATACGTACATGTTGTTCATGGTTCGACGAAGAGCATAGGTCCATTGGCTTTGGTTGCTGCCTGTAGGCAAAACTCTGACGCCATGCTGCACTCGTCTTGACTGTCGATAATTGTAGACGGTCCTGGATAAAATGACAAACAACAGATACTGGTTTGCTATTCATATCAAATATCGTGACATAACTGCTAAGAATATATATATATATATATATATATATATATATATATATATATATATATATATATATATATATATATATATATGATATAATTTCATTAAGAGACATTTTGCTCGAGTGAGCTGCCGAATGACATAACACATGTCTTCCAAAGGCACTATGCAAGCTGGATTATTTAATAGCTGATATGTTTATATCAACGAAGGCAGAATAGCATGATTCAGCTCTTTATAAAGCAATCCTATATGCAATTACATTTGAGGTTTGATGTGGCTGGGGGTGGTACAAATTGTTAAATCGCTTGCTTTACTATTGTTGCCTTCTCCCATCTGTCCATGCTGGTTTGAGTGGTGGGCTCAGCCAATGTAGGCATGTGAGAAAGCTTGCCAGCAACATCACGTCATTTGGTGGTTCGTACCGGTTTTTCAGTTTCTTTCTCCACCAGGTATACTATACAGCATGTATAACCTAGAATTAGCACTTAATCGAAAACAATAACAACTTTCACCTTCCACTAATTTGCATTGTATCTATATGTTTTCCTTTTTGGATATTCAAAGTTATATTACGTTAGAACTTTATCCGCTTTTTATTTCTCTTTGTTAGGCATCTGAATAACAATGTTGAAGTGACTTACATGAAGCCCTGTATAGTGCATTAACACAGAGAAAGCCTTGAGATTTCCATTGAATTTAAAACCGGTGACATTAAACCCAAACTAGGTCACGACATACACAGAGGAGACATCTGAATAGTAATGTTTCAATTATTACCTTAAAAGGGTGAAAACGCATTTCTAATATTTGATGTTTATATTCTACAGCACCTAACGCTGATTACAATTTCGAGTTTTAGTACACTTGAAGTGAAATATCAGCCAAACCACCCTTTTGTCATAATGAAGTACATGTCCATATCTATTGTGAATAAATGTGTTCATATATTTCATTGCATGAGGAAAGGTATTGAGAAAACTGGGTAAAGTGATTTTGTAAGTCTTGCAACATTGAAAACTCTCCATCCCCTACCCCTTTAGACACACACACAAATATGCATGGATGACACATCATACAAATGTTTGACTAAGGATGATCTTTTTGTTGACGTGTATCTATCAATGAAGTTTAGAATACACAATTGCTGAGTTATTAGTTTGTTATGATTGAAACGGTCAGATCAGGATAAACCCAACAGATGATACACTTTTTTGAAGAACATTAAAATATCCTCATGCATATCTATGAAAAATATAAATCATTAATGATAATGCTAAAAATTTCCTAATGAAACTTAAAATATCAGGGAAATCATTTTCTAGCACAAGTTGAATTGTTCAATAAAGATGTAAATTTTTCATTTTAATTATGCGCAGAATAAATTCGAGAACTATTCACAATTAAACGTATTGCAATACACATTTTTGATGGTATGTGTTAATGACAACCTTATAATGATCTCAATAAAACACGAGAAAATTAATAAGTAATATCCACATTATCAATTATTCAGTTTTTCTGGTATGTTTTCAATGTTCTGTAAATAAAACACAATGTCAACAATACTGTTATCAAATAGAAAAACGAACAATCTGTGCTTTGTGTTCGTCCATATGCTGTTTACAACAAGAATACATGCCACAGACAATCATAGCAGCATAACGATCTCACCAAGGATGAGCACAGTTACTTCAGTAACTACCAAATTGGATGCAATGTGCACGATATCATTTCACCGGCCAAATATTAAATAAAAATGGATAAAGATGGAGTAGAATTGATTTAAAGATCGGAGTCAGAAATGTTAAGAGACAGTTTGATCAGAGTTTCTCCCCCTGATTATTTGAGGGTTTGTGTACTACGTCCATGATTGTATTGCCTAACTATATACTTACTCTGAGATCGTTCCTGTGGGACCTTTTTTAACCGTGAAAAGATCACTAATGAATTCATCTGAACTTTTCTTCATACACTCTTTCAGTTCTTTGTTTAGCAAATCTCGGTTCTTTTCGATGAACCCAGTAGCCGTGTACAGGACCTTAAAATGACAAAGAGAATATTTCATGTTAGTTTTACATACATCTAATATTGGTAGGTTATTTGAGGTTTGATCACCTTTCAGGTTTTAAAACAGTAAGAGGTTCAACCTTGGGTGTTCTCTCTGAATAATGAATAAGTACGCTAGATCTATTACAATTTAAGAAGGTAAAATGATAAAGGTCTAATTCTAATTACTCAGATTTTAAGATATTTTCACATATAGCCGTTAGATATTGTATAGAATGCACAAAACATAGCATATAAAGATAAAACAACTTCAAGAAAATGGAAAGTCTTGTCCACTAAAGTTTTAAAACCTTAGATATATTTTCACATCTGTTGAAAAGATAGCAGACTTTGTAAATCTTTATGGCTTGCACAGAATATTTATTCTTTAAATATATACTAAGATATGGGAGGTAGTGAAGAAAAGCATACACTTTTAAGAACAACCATAGTGAGCCAGATGTGTCTCAAGAACATATCGTCTGTTGACAATGTAAACATGTTTATTGATATCTCGAACACATAAAGGAGTTAAGAAAAACATATTAGCAGAGAAGAATTACCTGTCCAGCAAAGTGCCTGATTGTAAATTCTGGTTGATTCGATTTCGATTGTGTGTAGAACTCAGAGCGCCCACAGCTTGTATTCAATTGACTGACGAAAGACTCGTCTGTTCCATATTGAAGTCTTGACTGCTCATCCAGGGTGGAGAGAATATTGTTCGGCTGCTGAAAACGTTTCAATAGTATGTTAATAACACTGGACAACAAATTTTTACAAAAGTCATGTTACTGAAATAAAATTAGTCAATTCTTATCAATTTTTATGTGCTGAACACGAATATGACAGTCAAATTGCAAAATTGGCTCTAGTTTTTTTGTAATCTGCAAGAAATTAATGTTTACATAACGAAATGCATTCCAATAGTAAAAGGTCAACTGTAATAGCCTACCTATAAAAAATCAAGTCATTGACTACATCTTAGATTTCTTCGCCTGTCTCTTGTACAGCTGTTCGGGAGCATCTCTGAGGAGTGTCCAGCAGTAGTCAGCCAGCATTGTAGTGGACCATTTTCCCTGGTATCTTTGTTCCATTGTTGCGATATCTTGATGAAAACGTTCGCCGTGTTCATCACTAACAATACCACAGTTGCTAGGAAAGAAATCCAAATGGGAATGAAGGAAGTGAATCTTTAGAGACATATTGCAGCCAAGTTTCTTATACTTCATCAACATGTCTTCTACTAGTTCCTTATAGTTTTCTGCCCTAACATTTCCGAGGAAGTTTGTAGAAACTAGGCGAAAAGCATTCCATGCTTGTTTCGCGTCACCTTCCAGCAAGTTGTTGAACCGGTCATCTTTGAAAAGCTCTCGAATCTGAGGACCCACAAAAACTCCCTCTTTAATCTTTGCTTCGCTGAGTCGAGGGAATTTTTCATGCAGGTATCGGAATGCTGGCAAAGTCCGGTCAATGGCTTTCACGAAGTTCTTCATCAAACCTAGTTTGATGTGAAGGGGTGGTAGCAAGATTTTCTGAGCCTCAACCAGAGCTGGGTGTTGGATATTCTTCTCTCCAATGGCTACATTCTGCCTGTGAGTCCATTCCTTCCTCATGTAGTGCATTTCCCTTGCTCGGCTATCCCACTCGCATAAGAAACACATGTATTTTGTATATCCTTGCTGCAGTCCCATTAAAAGGGCAACTACCTTCAAATCACCACAGAGGTGCCAGCTGTACTTGTTATACTCAATGGAATTCAGTAGTTGCCTTAAGTTATCGTATGTCTCTTTCATGTGGACAGCATACGCTACTGGAATAGATGGAAGAATGTTTCCATTGTGCAAAAGCACAGCCTTGAGACTCAGTTTCGAAGAGTCCACAAATAGTCTCCATTCTTGTGAGTCATGAGTGATTTTTAAAGCATTCATGAGGCCCTCAATATCGGAACAGAATATCAGATTACTTTCCTTTCTGAAGAAAGGCTCCAATTGCTGGTGGCGCTTTCGATATGCAGTAATTGTGACATCTTCTTCTAGAAGATTCCATTGTTGGAGTCTTGATCCTAGCAATTCTGCCTTGTTCTTTGATAAGTCCAAATCACGAATCAGGTCATTTAGTTCTTCCTGTGTTATTCTGTGTGGGGTTGATGATGCACCACAGTGAAAATCTGGATCACTGCATGCTGATGGACCAGGAGAAGAACAGGTCGACTCACCTTTGTCTTCGTCAGATGAATCAAGAGAATATTCTGCTGGAGGTTCTGGAATAGGAAGTCCCTCACCATGTGGAACTGGTCTCAATGCAGACGGAATGTTTGGGTAGACTATTCTCGACTTCTTTCGCTTCGTTATTCCGCCGGAAAGAGGAGGAACCAAGCAGAAGTAACAGTCATTTAAGTGGTTGCTTGGCTCTCTCCACACCATTGGGACTGCAAACGGCATTGATGACCTTTTGCAATTCAACCACTGTGAAAGCTGTGTTGTACATGTAGCACAGCATATATGCGGAGCCCAAGGCTTGTCTTGGTCACCAACCTTGCATCCGAAGTAAAGATGATATGCCTTCTTCACTTGAGAATTGATACTTTTCTTCTGGTTGGCAAATGTCACTTCCCCACAAATATAGCAAAAATTGTCCGCGGTATTAACACACTTTCGAGGCATTACTGTTCTTTATTGTACGTAAATGGATAAAATAATAAGTTTTATGTAACAGTAGCTTGAACTGTCTCGCACAACGTCTAAAATATTTTAAATGCTGAACCTATCTGATTGGGCTTTATATAGTACACTGCTTACGTCAGCTTCAGCAGCCGCCTGGCATTAGTATAACAGGCCTACACATGTATAGTACACTGCTGACGTCAACTTACTTCAGCAGCCGCATGGCATTAGTATTGCATTGCATCAGAAAATGATGCAATCAACTGTGGATGATGTGAGCATGATGGTATTATGCAATGTTACATCATTATTCCGGATGTTGCTGCAGTCCTACTGGAGAAATTTACACAGTGAAACATAGAAAATGAGGTATATGAATATCTTCAAAACGAGAGCCAATACAAATTTTTCACGGTTATATTCGTGTTCGGCACACCAAAATACTACAGATTAGGGCCTTTTCAAGTCAGTAATGATTTCTCTGTTGACCAGTGTAATGAACTGGTCTGACAATTTTAAAACTCAGATAATTGCATCAGTGACTAACTAAATACTTCCAATAAACAACCACTGAATACACAGAGACTGTATTTGCCAAAGTTTGGCATTCACCTGCTAAATCTGAACTGAAAAAGCCCTAATTGATCAATACAGTCATCAGAACCTTAGAACACTTTATGTAAACTATCAATTAGTAAAACATGTGTCAATCTCCTAGCACTTCACAGTATAGTTTAAGAGCTAAATCATACATCCGCATTAAACATAATGATTTGCTCATAAGCTTTCAATATGAGGCTATTGAGAACAGTTACTAAATATTTTTAATCAAATTACCTCTAGCAGATAGGGAATGTAAGTGTGGGCCATTCAAGTGTAGGCCATATTTGTTACCTTAGAGCCTCCTATCCATGTTACCTCACTTGGAGCTAGCTTAGCAGCACTTGTATCCACATCTTACGGTGCGGGGACCAAAACCCTGTTAAGCAAATTAGTTATCAGCTAAGCTTGCTATCAATCTGCGTAATAAAAAGGTACATGGTTGACTATATAAACACCCAGAATGTATATGAAGATCTTGGCCTGAAGTTAGTTATTGTGTACATGGTGCTGGCATTCAAGCATGGGTGCTTCTGTACACAGATATACACATCAAGCTAAACGCTAAAAGGAAAACACCTTTTGAGGTCGGGATCTTTTAGGTTCTTAATAACAGCGTCTTCGGGTAAACATATAAGGAAGAAAAACAGACTAAAACTAGTGCACCCTATAGGTGAAGAGGAACGCCTGCGCTGTCTCATACATGCCTCAACCTTTCACTGGTGACACATATCTAATAGCATTGTGATGGCCATCCACTGACAAACCTAAAGCTCAACAAATCCATTTACAAAGGCAAGGATATACTGTAGCAATCCAAAGTCATGATGTACTGGTTTTCTTAGAACGAGATGAAACCACACTACGGTAGTAAGGCAAACCAGCTATGCACCAAAATGGATGGCATGATTATTTACATCTAAATGCCAGAAGTGTATGCCCACACAGCGAATTCTAGCTCTTGTAAAGCATGACTGGTTCCCCAAAGGTGCAGATATGCTGCAGAGATGCAAACAAAAGGTATTTAGAGAACTTTAAGGACGAGTGAACGAAACGCCGATTATACAGTTATAGGCCTGCATACCAACTTTAACAGATTCTTTGCGCTAGACGCTGTTACATCGTCCAAACCGGGCATAGTAAAAAAGGCAAAGTGTGACTCGTTGCCCATTGTAAAAATAGTGCTTAGGGAGGTCATTTTCAAAGAGATCCTTTATGGGCAACCCAAATTCACGTACAACATGACCACGCTCTTTAGCGATAGCAGGCAAGATGTAACTGTACGAGATAAATTCAAAAAGCCTATCAAAACTCAAGAACAAATAGATTTCTCAGGATGGGACAACTTTACTCGCTTCAGAAACCACAAAGCCTGCTAAGCACCTGCTCAAACAGAATGGGGAAATCTGTGTGTCAGGCGGATAAATAGGCAGTTCCTCCCGAAGAGACCCTCTCATTGGCGCCCTATGGTCCCCGTTCGCTAGTTGATAAATAAGCATTGGAGTATATCTTCCTTTCTTCACGAGAATAAATCAGTCTCTCGTCTAGTCTCCTCTTGCTCGCCTGGCGCCTAAAAGACTGCATCATGCTGGACGGTCATTGAGTCAATCATAGCATCGACTGCTTATCTGTCACCGACCATAAAGGGCGGCAGACTACTGCTCCGAGGCTCTTACAGAAATAACACAGGCTATTGCAAACATAGCACATACGGTGATCCAATTTCATTTTTAAGCAGCTCAACATTTAGAACACCTTAATGAACGCGATAAAGCTTACATAGAATACACCACCAACAGTAAATTAAATTTCATATGCTTATTATTCCGGTGATGGCCTATAAGAGTCAGAATGCTTTCGATGTTGTTCAGGGCTAGCATCATTTCAAGATATGAGACGTACTAGTAGCTAGCAGTGTCAATGTCACTGAAGGTCTGGTTAGAGCGTTTATCTACACTTGGGTGCTTTGTATATTAATCTAGTCTCATAGTTTGCATGGACTGTGATCAACCTCGGTGACCTGTAAATCCTCAAGCATGTAATAATGGCGTATTTTGTCTACATCCTCCTTTTTGAATCAGCATAACAAAATAGTTTAGTACTTGCAACGAAGAGCAAATTGACAATTGCTGCACCCTTCTCCATGCCCACGGTCAGCGACACAATGCATCCGTCTCATGCTCCGGCATTCAATTTCGTAGATGCAGAGATAGCACGTTGTGCACCTGCTAGGCAGTGAAATGTACCTTTGGGCTGTATTTGGTGTGGGTGAGGCAATATATTTATTTTGGGTCTTCTATTCCATGTCAAAAGGGGGAGTGAAGAAATAAAGGCATTGTCCGCGTCCTTAAAATCCAAGTAACCAGTGTCGATAAGGTGCATTCTTAGCAGACAATTGTCAAGGTCTTAGAAGTCCACAAGTAAGACAGCAATGGTGTATAACATTAAACATGTCACTTTTAAACAAGAGTGCAGCTGATGGTTATGGTGAAATCATATCTGGTTTACTGCACCAGCTCTTTATGCAGATCTTCGGTTGACACACAGGATGCAAATCACCGGTGATTAAATTTCTCTATGACATAAAACAATTATTTCATAAAGATAGGGCAACTCATTTTTCTTCCGCTAATACTACAGTAACTCCGGTTCCACAATCGGACACAATTTATGTAATAATCGGTGTTCCCATTCTTAGAACCTGAATTTCCAGCCTCATCTTCGATCTTTGCGGCAATATATGGCCTCATACACGATATGATCTTATGAACTTTATTTTACATGGACATGCTCTTTAAAAAATGGTTGGGCACTTTGGTTGGTTTAGTATTCTTCTTAGTGGATGTGAAAATGATAAAAGCAAATAGCCACCTCAGGCATATTTTTCATTAAGCATCTTGTTGTAGTGCACCGTAACAAACAATATATCTCCTTCATGAGAAAAACAACATCATCCTTGCTGAGTTTACATGGTTAGTTTTGTCCCCTGACGTGTTTCAAAAGACATGCTTGTCGAATATGTTCAGGTATCAGCCATAACTAAAGTCAAAAGCATCGTTTACGTACACTTACCCAACTAACATGGATTCTGTAAACTTTAGGCCAAATTCGGGAAACAATCTGAAACTTCCTGTCAGGTATCTTAAATCACAGCTATACTTCAGTTAATCCGAGGACTTATGTGCATTGCATCAAATGAGCAGTGATACTAATCAATGGTATCCTGAAAAGTCAGCCTAGAATGCTACTTCATATCATTCATCATTGCGTCATCAGCAAAGCTGATCCCACAAACTAATGCAGCGGCATGCCTGAGGAGCACGTTATTTATATAACACATAATCTGTACAGCCAGTCAGTTTAATATTAGCAGCCTAATCCAGCAATCCCCGCCAAACAGTTTGTATCACTATGACAGCACGTCGCTATGACACTCTAGCTTGCTTATCAGTGACCCAGCATCAATGAACACAACGCTTACTGATCCCTAACTGAAACTGTTTCGCTTGAGCAGACCATATCTATTTTCAAAACGTATGTTCTGTGACTGTTTTCCTAGAAGCCTGGTTGGTTCAACATTATGGACATAATTAAAACTGTGGGCATGGACGGAGTACGTGTGGGAATATATATGTAACTATTCCGAAAGGGCACTACGGTAATACAGACTGAAGAAAGAAATCCTAAAACATTCAAAATAATTATGTCTAATTATCAAGAACCACTTGTAAAGAGTTTACATAATTGCTAAGACAACATAATTGCTAAGACAGAGTTAGCTATAAGTAATTAGAGTGGCTGAGAGCGCCTTGTTGTCTCGCCTGCTATACCTAATTTTCTAATTCAGTTGCACAGAGTGTTAGTGCATGTGCCGTAATGTAAATTGCAGAGATGGCTCCCTCATTTTGCTTCATTGATAATAATGTTCTTGCAAACAAGCACCACTAAGAAATTCATGATCATACAATGAAGGCCAATACCGCGAAATTGTAAACATTAAGTCATATCCTCGAAAAACAAAAGTCTGCACATATTCTGCCGTACCATTTGAAGAGAAAAAGCTGCTCTAACCTGGGTAGCCCCTATTATTATAGAATACACGTTGCAACATCACAACGATGGTAGACGAATGTTCTTTTGTTTAAAACATATTAAGATTCAGGTAAATAAAGGGCAATAACAATAAACAATAACGAAATGGAGGACAAGAGTAATCATGCCCAATAAGAAACCACTAGTTTTAGAGCTACACCTAATTGCAAACTCAAAGGTAGCTTAGCATTTGTGGAAACTTAATGTCTGGCCCTTCTTCATGTATGATCCGTCTGTGGCTTTCCTTCTCTGAACAATCATTTAAATGACTCCTTTTGGTTAAAAATCTTTGCAAATAAGTACTTTATTGGCGTTCTGTTTATAAAAAGTACTAATGGGTTATACGGGTAGTTCATGCTGTCAAAACCATCTTTGCATGTTTCACGGCTGTTGGAAGTGCGGCTAGCATTGACGTGAAGACGACATATTAGATTTGTGATGGGTGGCGTTATCTTCCTACATGTATTGTCATTTCACCTTTAAGTTTGAGGACATTAGCTGCAGAAGGATGAACAGACTGACCATCTTTATATGCTGATGAAAACAAGCTGAAAGCTATCAAAACATTATTATGCTGCAACATCGACGAAATCAAATGCAAGGAATCATCGAGTGAGATGAATAAATCTCTAAATGAAAGATAACCAATTCTCTCCTGTGATAATAATTAGTCCATCCCAGTAGGGCGAGCATGGATATGGCACTATTCCCACCATTGCCGGTGTTCCATCTGGTTCAAGAACGCTTGGCGATTTGCGCCAGCATGTGCTGGCACCATGCCGGACCAAGTAAGCAATCGAAATTGCTGTGCCTAGCATGAATGCATATTTTGCTACCATGTCAATCATTGGCACACGTGTGTCAACAGGGCCGCAACTAGTGCCCATAGGCATTTATAAATATTTGTTGGTGCTCTCAGAACTTTGAATTCTAACTGCACGTGGCCATTAATGCTCTCTAGGTAAACCAAGAATGGTGCACGCCTCTCTCCACATAGTGCCGGTTATCAACCAGGTTCTTGACTAGGACAGTAGTATATTTAAAGTCACCTCCTTCAGCATGTGCTTTGTTGCTGGCCTCTAGACTTGTGTAGAGACTGCAGTTGGCTCAGCTACTTACCATCGCTAAAATAAAGCTTGCATTTCAATGACGAACATTTTTTTAAAATATCATTCTTCATCCTTTTATCTGCATAGTTCAGCTTTTGCACCATATGGTTTTCGCATCATATGCAAATATGGTGCTTTGTTTTGACACCCTTAGCTCTCAGCGTTGTACTGGAAACAATACACGAGTATGCGCAGCCTGTCTCATATTTTTGTTTAACCAACCGACAGGCAGGCAAAATTATTTTTCAGTTCTTCTTATTGGCATCTGGTTGTATGCAGCATAACCTATAATAAGATAGTATGCCACACGTTTATATTAGAGTCTGGGATGAATATGCTATAGTGATTTGCTTGAATGTAGCTAGGAACAAGCAACAGGTATGAGGCAAAATGCCGTAATATTTATTACGAGTCTGCCTTAAACAGACCAACATAGGTCTGCCTTAAAAACGTTCCCACATGCCAGGAAAAGACTATACGAAAGGTGTATTAAAGCATTCTACTCATTTTATGACCAGTGTGCAGGACGAAGCTTAAGAGCAAATGTGTGATATCGGAAAGTTACCAAGGATTAAGTTCTTACTCTGGGAATACAAGTGATTAGCTGGATTTTGTA